>JAYJMA010160758.1:0-13753 GCA_036873895.1 Parotocinclus cabessadecuia
ATAAAGGTTTAATAAACATTTAATATGTTACATAAATTATAGCACGTCCCGTCTTGTAACATAGGGCATGTTCGATTTATCGTACCAGCCGGTTATTAGGATCAAAACCATCCCGTCCAGATGTGGTCCCGTTACCCGGATTCGACTGTATTTGAAAATGACTGTTTGTTTGTTTGTTTGTTTTGCTTAACATCGTAACAAATTTATGACAACCTGCACATAACACACACACGCACCTGGCAGGTGTCGACCCCACCCTCGTTGTAACCTGCACACACCATCCGCTCTGTGACTGTGTATTGAGGAAGGAAATCCTGACACACACTGTTACTGATGAGAGGAACCACAGCCTGCTGCAGAACATCAGCTACGGAACCTACACACACACACACACACACACACACACACACACACATACATACACATTTATAAAAACACAGAAACACAGCCTCCTGTTTTATCCCGTTAAGGGGGTTGTGCAGGAGGTTCTAGTTCCTAACCCATAATCTGGGCACATGGGCAGAGCGTGACCCTGGACAGGGCTCCGGTCCTTCACAGGGCTCCACTCAGCTATACCCAGGCATGAGCATGAACATTGGACTCTGGAGCTCGTTCTAAAGGGGATTGTTTTAGAAGGGAAGCAAAGAGCAGGAAGCAGAAGCAGTGAAGGTCTAATTCCTCTAATTATGTGGCGTTAGCTTGACGCTTAGGTGTCCACATACTTTTGGTGCATCTATACGATCCTGAACCTGACCTCCTTCGGTGAGTGTGCCCCATCCTGCGATTACACACTTGCGTCCCTCTGGAATCTTCTGATCAGGATCAGGCAGGCAGATCGGCTGGATAAAGTCTAAATACATTAAAGCATACATCTAAATATTTTTTTAAAAAAACATTTAAATTAAGTTAATGACAATAAATTCTAAGCGCTTTCAACACAATTTAAGGGAATGATTCAGACTCGTGAGTCAGATCATGATCTTTTAAAGCAACAGGAGCTCAAAAACGACCCCCGAGAGATGTTTGTTGTGTTTTTTGGGGGCGCTAAGGTCTCCTCACCTGTGTAATTGACTCGGGTTCGGAGGTGCATCAGAGCGATATCGGAGTCCTTCCTTTGTTTGTTGTAATTTGGGTTTATAAGGATCTGATCCACCTGGTGATACTGCCTCTGAGAGGTGTCTGACTCATACTGGGCATGCAATCCCAGCACCACGTTCCAGTTCTGCAGCTGAACGTTCTTCCTGCAAGAATAAAGAATGTCCTGAAGGGGGCGCTCACCAACACGGGTTTGATTAAAATAATCCAAGCTAAAAAAAAAAAAGCGGCCACGATTTTGTGAGATAGAGAGAAACCGTGTGGCGTGTGGAGATAGGAGAACATGCCAAACTCCGACACGAAACACTCCTGTTCGAAGCGGGATGGGGGCAGCTGGGCAGCACCTACCTGTCCTGCTACAAATCCCTGACGGACCCTGGGTGCAAGGCAAGAGTAAATCCGCAGGGGGCGCCAGTGCGGCGCAACTTACAACAAGCAAAAGTGCTTTGATCCTCACCCGTACACGCAGTGCGCCGCCGTGACGACCCACTGCGAGTCGATCAGCGTCCCGCCGCAGACGTGGCGCCCCCTCCAGCTCAGAGAAGCCATCCACGGCCACGCCCCCTTCAGAGCATCCCCACCCCCCACGATGTGCCCTTCTGGAACGCTCCTCCCTCTGACCTTCTGCTTCCCACATGCTGGAAATAAAACGAGAGGTTATTATGACCCGATCATAATCCGATCATTTGAATATTCTGAACTGATTCATCTGAAGGTTACTTACGATGGTTGTTGCACCGCAGCGATACAAACCTCTCACTCGAACAAGTTTCACTAACAGAAGATCAAATATCAAATGAAACACGTCCATAAATCTCTAAACCTGCCTAAAAGGATTCAATCAGGATTATTGTGTATTTATTATTTTATTCCAATGGATCGGTTTTGTCTGTCTGTTTGTTTGTTTGTTTGTACCTGGGACTCAGATTCAGGGATCCGTTTGAACTCAGACTCACGATGACGAAGGGCGTGTCCTCCTCCGAAGCAAGAACAAACGAAGCATTTCCTGATCTAATTAAAAATGCACGGATCAATAACAATAAATACTACTTTCACTGAATTTAATATTTATTTCCTAAACAGCCACAGGGAATAAAACATTTCTTTTTATCTTTTCTGTCCTATTTTTTTTGTTGCTTGGTATTTATCTATTGTAAACGAGTATAAATGTATATAAAATATGCAATCAGTGTAAACACTGAATGGCAAGATAAAACATTTTAATTAAATGCTTTATCAATATTTGTGTAGAATCCTTCATTTGAATATATTTAAAAGCATATTAATTAAATATTTTAATATATTTCTAGAATAACAGCCATAAAATTAAGACTTAAGAGCAACATGAATGTTTTATTGTCTTGTTTATACGTTATATTTCTATGTTTATTTTTTTGATTTGAAATATTCTCTTCAGCAATAATTGTTATATTACTAGTTTTTGCTATATTACTATATTTTCAATTTAATAATGTTTTTAAATCATGCTAAACCTGTCGTGTTTGAGATTCGTAAACATTTCGATATGTTTGCAATTAACTTTTGTTTTATTTTACATGTGTAAACACTACATGAATTAATTCCATTTGCTTTGAATGTATTTCTGAAATATATATTATGATCATATATTATGAAAAATATATTATGATTATTATTGTTGTTGTTGTTATTATGATTATTATTACTATTATTATAGAATTTGTATATGGAATGGAACTGGGTTTTTATTTGTATTTATTTAAGACTCTCACCTGTAGGCCAGGTATTGGCAGTAGAAGGTGGAGAGCTGAGGGTTCCAGTCTGTGGAACACACCGTGTACTGCTGCTTTTGGATCTGGATCTTCAGGGCTGGTGAACTGGTGGAGTTTAACTTAAATAAATTCACTATAAAGAAAAAATAATGACGCTACAATTAAATATTAAACGTATAAAAGCTTCTATATAATAAGAATTAAAAAGAACATTTCTGCTCACCACACTGAGCTTCATCAGAACCATCAGCACAATCCATCGCACCATCACACACACCAGAACCGGACACACACACTCCGGATCGGCACTGGTACTGACCCAACTCACACGGCTCTGAAATTACAATCCGAAAAAATAATTACATACAGAAAAAAAATGCTGATTAATTATAGGAGCTTTTTCGCATATGTAGAATAAACCATTTTTAATTACTTATATAATTATAAGAAAAATATTCAATAAACTTCACACACGTCAATAAATGAAAACAAATAATAAATTGCATTTAAACCTGAATATGTTTAGCATAAACATAGACACAGACAGTCTGTATTTAATTTAGAACAGATTTGATTAATTTATTTATATGGGTTTTTTTTTAATTCTATTCTCTGACCTGCTTGGCCGAGGTTGACTCCGGTGCTGAAGTTAGCCAGAAATCCTCTGTCCGTTCCCGTGGAATCAGAGAAAAACATCACCGTCATCTGAGAGGAGGAGGAGAACAGATCAGGAAAATCCTGCTCCCCCGTCAGTACGCCTAAAATACAAACAAAAAACGACTGAGGAACATGACAGAGCTCGAGGGGTTGCCCTGGCCTCCAAATCCCTCCGATCTCCATCTGATCGAGCATCTGTGGGATGTCCTGGAGCAACAAGTAAGACCTCACAAATGACAGGACTCATGGGTGGACTGTTCTGTACATACTGAATATATTTTAATAAATACATTTTGTTATTGAAACTTTTATATTTAAAAATAAAGAAACTTTTAAATCACCTAGTAATTTGGAGTTTGCTTCCACCCCGTCTCGAACCTCCAGCACGTCGTACGAAGCTTCTAAAGCAAAATGCTGGAAATGCAGTTGGATATTTTTCCCTTCACTGGCGTGTAAAATCCAAACACCTTCCAAAAGAAAATAGATATTTTTTAGATATTTTTAGATATTTAAAAATGATAGATAGATATTTTTTTTAAAGATATTTTGAAAAATGCGTTTATATCTTTATTTTTTTTTTGTTTACATGATGCATCGTTTCCGTAGCCATGTGGAAAATTCGGCGAGCTGAAGGTCGTGTTTGGTTCGTACAGATCAAACGGACCTCCACAATCAGCTGTGAGAATTAAAAATAATTATATAAGTCTTATTATTACACAAATGACATGAATTATTAATAATGTTAAAACATGTTTAGTTACGCATTAATATATAACATTTGACCTGAGTTAAATAAAACACACAATGATTGTTTTATAATAATGAAACGCTAAGTGCAAAACAAAATAATAAATAAAAAATAAATGCATTAAAAATACAATTTAATTGACTTTCAGTTCTTACCATTCAGATGCTCGTTTAAAAAAAAATACATATATTATTTTTATGGTTTAATCAGAGAATGTCGATAATCAAAACCTTTTTTAATAATGAAAAAATGTCATTTATTATATCAAAATTGTGACTTTCTTAGACTTTTTATTTTTTAATTATGTAAAGTTGACATTTTAACGTAATAAAATCTTAATTATAATAATTATAATAATAAAAATAATAAATGCACTCGATTCTGAAGAATTTGACATTTTATCTTACATTTGTTTACACAGGAAAAAAAACATTAACATAAAATATTAATATAAATATTTCGACAATAAATCTAAAAATATTAGCTTTCTCCCTCATGATCTTAGTTTTCTAGGAATTTGGTATGTTCTCTCAGAATTAAGCCTTCCTATCGCCCAATTCTATTTTAATTCACGATATCATACGTTAAAATGTGATCATGACATTTTATTGGTCCTATTTGAGTCATTCACACCTTTAAAATTCGGACTTGTTCAAATGTTATCTCAGTATTATTTATAAATTTGTATCCTGAATTAATACAATTTACATTTTAATCAAGGTGTAACATTTTCTTCGCTGCACCTGGTATTGGGGGTGGAGTGATGGGTGGGGGGACCGGAGTCGGGTCAGGTGGAGACGGCCCACATGGCCCCGGGGTCATACTGAGGTCATCCAGAGCGATATCGTTCAACATGCCGGCGAGCTTACGCGCTTCAAATACGATCTGAAACAGAACGGTAAATAATAATACCATGGTTTAATTGGAATAAAAGTTCAAATTAAAGCGCATCAACATGAGCATCCCTAGTGGACAGTTCTGGTATTGCAAGTTCAGTAAATCAAATACATGTAGAATAAATAATAATGATTAACTGCTAATAATAAATATCTTGGTATTAATGTTATGATTTGTCAGTCGGTTTTTATAATACGCACTGTTCTCTGGGCCGTATCGTTTATGGTTATCTGTCCGTAGTTCCACTTATCGCCGTAGTTTCCTTCTTTTTGGAACAGGAGGGTGAGGGACGAGTTTCTGTCTGACTTTACCTGCAGACGAAAAACTTCCTCACCGTACATGTGATACCTTCAACACACACACACACACACACAGAAAGGTTTCAAACATGCAGGGACGAGGTAGGACTTTAACGTTACTTTTACTAACCAGAATGTCAGACACACAGGTCCAGCTTCAGGAGCTAAAGGCAGACTCCGGATCCTAAAAACCTTCTCCCAGGTTCC
The DNA here is from genome assembly GCA_036873895.1 of Parotocinclus cabessadecuia. NCBI lineage: Eukaryota > Metazoa > Chordata > Actinopteri > Siluriformes > Loricariidae > Parotocinclus > Parotocinclus cabessadecuia. The sequence goes on from JAYJMA010160758.1 coordinate 5,655, forward strand.
TGGACTTCTCGGCGTTACGATGTAGTAACCTAAAATAAAGAAGCGTATATAATAACTGTACATAACTGTTGGATTGGATTGGATTGGATTGGATTAGATTAGATTTACCGGATTGGTTTGTGTAGGTGTGGTCTGAGCTCGGCCCTGTCAGAGGAGGAAGTGAAGATCCTCGAGCTCTAATCCAGTCTCCATCATCATCCCCAGCATCGTTCCTCCAGAAACAGAAACCTTCCTCAAACGAGCAGTTTATCCTCTGACCATCTGCAAAACCAGCAAACACTCAGGAGAACATACCAAACCCACACAGGCAGTAAGCAGAGCTCAGGATTTAACAGATTCGGAATGATTAGGAGGTTTCGAGACGTACTGGTGAGATGTTCGAGGTTCTGCATTTGGTACGAGGCGTTAAACCCCTGCCGGTTATTAAACAAATCGGACGAAAACTCCAGCGTGGCATCATGGGAAAAAATCCAAATGATTCCCGGAGACGAACCGGATAACGAGTCTGTAAGGGAAAAAAGGAACATAAATGTTATATTTCAATAAATATTTTTAGAACAATTACACAATAAATAATAAAATATTTCTTTTTACAAACTTTTCCCTTGTATGGTCAGAAAAAATAATAATAATAAAAGAACTCGTGTTTGCATATTTTTATTAATTCACTGACACTGACATTCAATTTATAATTATATTTGCATTATATAATACATTTTTAGGAATTAATTTTCAAAAATGTTTTTTTATTTAACATTTCTCCCAAAATGGTCTTGAAAAGCCTCAAAATAACCAAAGCATTTACAAGGATTATTATTCATTAATTAACTAAGCATCGCCGATTCATTCATTTCATATAAATATAAAGATATAAATATAATATAAATATAAATACCCTGCAAATATAAAGAAATAAGAGGAATTATTTGAATGAAATATGGATTCAATTTAATATTTATAATAAACTGATTTCCTCATATCGTCAAATAGTTACATAAATAAATAATAAAATATTTGCATATTTTGCATTTATTTATTAATTAACATTTAGAGCTAACTAATTGTCATGAAAATAATATAGTTTTTTAATAGTTCACAAAAATATGGAAAAAAATAGCTAAAAAAAAAAGGCCCAAACAACCAATTAATCAGCAAGGAAGAATATTAATTAATTAACTTAGCTTCATTAATTGATTCATTCTCATTTAGTTGTAATATTAACAATTTTTAAATGGAAATGGTCAAAATATTTTTGTTATATTAATAATAATATTATTATTATTATTGTTATTGTTATTATTACTAATAATAAATGGAAATACTCAAAATATTATTATTATTTTATAATAATAATTATTATTGTTATTTAAATATTTTAAAAAAATAATATTTTAATGAAGCAGAGATTTAAAATATATATATATATAATTTTTTAAAAACTTTTTAAAAGGACGAATAACTGAATAAATGACTTATAAGCTGATGTAGGACCTTACGTGTGAGTTTTTTGTCTGTTCCTGTTCCCTCGTAAAGTTTGAGAGTATCGGTTTCTTCCTCCGTATGAAACGTTTCGAACGTGATCCTAACAGACTGACCTTCATCAGCTCTGCAGAACAAACGATGTTTAATCATTCACTCACTCACACTTCCCCTCCCTCAGACAAGCCAGCTAGGGTACTAGGGAACAGGCTCTGTGCCACTCTAGCGCCCCCTAGTGAGATCCGTACCGTAAGACCCAGCGGCAGATCGTACCACTGTCGTAATCCAGGGGGAAGTTCTTACTGTGAAAAAATCCACCAGGCCCAGACAAGACGAACTGTCCATCACACGTCGTCGCTACAGGAAACACAGCGTGAACTCATACAGGGGCTAAGGCACGATGTTTGGACGACATAAAGACAAAGACAGATTGTTACCACAGACGACATGAGACTCGTCCGAAGCATCAGGACAGTTTGGTTCTCCATCACAGAACAGATTTAGAGGAACACAGGTCCTGCCGTCTCCACAGGGTTCCTGGCCATCTGGACATTGTGCTGCAGCAACACACACACACACACACACACACACACATTGGACTTGTCACTGCATCGCAATCTTACATAGGTTCTTTTTTATAGAACTTCTTTAAATTGTAGCACAATCGGAGGATCTTTATTGTCTGTGCCCACCGTGAACTGGAACTGTCCTGGTAACTGTTAGGTACCACTCTGGACCTACTCAGTACTGGTCACTGAGATGAGTTTTTAAAAATTTGACCTCTCCTGTCTCGTGTATAACGATAGGTCTTATTTACATCTAATGACTTTTATTGTGAAGTGCTTTCTCACCTGGGCCAGGTGCTGAGGTGGCAGAGGGAGAGGTAGCTCTAACTGTAGGCTCTTGTTCAGTGGATGCCTGTGCTGCTGGAATAAAGCAGTGTAAAGTGTAAGGGAGGTGAGGGAGGGGCTGACGGATCACCTGCGCTGATCTGTGATGGATCACCTGTGATCTGGATGCTGCTGGCGTTAATCACAAGTCCACTTCCTGTATGACTCTCTAAGGCCACCATGAACTCCCGCTGCACCACCGCCTCCTTTAGAGCTTCACGGAACAGCAGGGTGAACTGGACCATCACGCTGCCCTGACTGGTACCAGGATCAGGACCAGAAACAGAACCAGAACAAGGACCAGGATCAGAACCAGGACCAGAAACAGAACAAGAACAAGGATCAGGATCAGGATCAGGATCAGAACCAGGACCATAACCAAATCCACGACCTGAACCAGAACCAGAAACAGAACAAGGACCAGAACTAGGACCAGGACCAGGAACAGAACCAGAACCAGAACCAGGAACAGCACCAGGTCCAGGACCAGAACCATTATGTGTTATATTCATCACTATTTTTATTTTACTGATAAGAAAAGATTACTGTCGTGGCCTCCATGTGCCTAAATTAAATTCTACCATCACGTGCCAGAAACACTCATCCCTCACCAACATGAAACACAACCCAAACCTCACCACAGAAGAGGAACCAGAACTCAACCCCCAGGAACCAGGAACCGGATAACCAAAAGTCTCTTACCTGCCTAAATATGGTAGGGGTGCCCCCATGCCCCCAAGGACCTCAGATAGTGCCCTGTGGTTACCAGCAGATGGTTTAACTCCTGTAAGAAGAGCTTTAGCGTCCATGGACTTGTCTGTCTTTGTAATCTGGGGAATTGGGCAACACTTTGTCCTGTTCCTCAGATCAGTCCTGAACAATGTTTGCAGATTATCTGAGGACATTTTACTGCTGAAAGAGGGCACTTCCCATATGGAACGAGAACCAGTATATGCCAAAGTAATGTCTACATGAATGCCAGGACCCGAGGTTACTCAGCAGGATGTGTTGAACCTGGCACTGGGCTTAAGCTTTACATTTTTATAAACTGACCTGAACTCCGTCACTCTGCAGTTCCTGAACCGGTCGCTCAGCGAGCTGCGTCCAAACGCTTCGGAAATCTGGAAACAGAGATGTTTCATGCACGATTACGACAAGTTCATTATGGTCAGACGAACAAATAACGTTTCATATTAATTCAAATATTTAACCATCAAGTATCCTGATCCCCATCCCAAAAACTCCCAAACTCCAGTTCAGCCAGTCCGGATCAAACCTGTGTCCAGAGAGGTGATAATGTGGGAACAGAAAAACGATCAGAATAAAGTTCAGGTGACTTACCAGCAGCTCCGTGTCGAAGGCCAGAGCTTTAAACTGGACACTGCTGGTGTTTTTGAGCTCCTCTGTGAAAGTCGCTCCCTCTGAGATGATCAGGGTTCCTTCAAAACTGGAATCTTCTTTGCCTTCGTAACAAAGTATAAGATTAGTCTAAAAACTAGTTCTATCCCAGTGCTGCCTTCTGACTGAACTGGGCTCCCAGTGCTCTGACAGTAACCCCACTGGTCCTGTGGTGTCCAAACCAGAACACCCTGCATCATGGCCTCACAGGGGACCAGTCCATCACAGGGGTGCAGTGACCCCACATCTAACCAATCTCTCTTCTCTGCATGATGCCCGACCCGACCAGAAGGTACTGCCAGGGCCCATCTCATGTCCTGCCCTAGTAGGGTGGGGTCTTAGAGACCATACTACTCATTCATACTCCAGATTCTGACCCGGCGAGTTCCAGCGCTCTAACAATCAACTTTAAGGACTGTTGGCTAGAGAAGGGTCAGGAGCATCAGGAGATGGTACAGAGAAGATGCCAGGTCTGGCACAGAGCAAAGAAATCAAAGGTCTGAGGCAGAGACAAGGTCCAGGGCAAGAGCAGCTGGTACAGAACCTTCTCTGGCCTGAGGAAGGGATTCCTGAATTGGGCATCAGGTTTGCATCTTTTATTCTAAAGTCCTGGTGTGAGCATGCAGCAGGAGAAAACGATCCAAATTTAAAAGGATTTTTTTTAAGAATGATTTTTCCAGGTCACACGATGAGGCGCTTTCTGAACACGAGCGGATTCGTACAGGAGAATAAACGTCGTTCTCACCATGATAGATAGCAAACCAGGAAACGACAATCAGCCCGGCACAGACGAGGAACAGAGCGATGACGAGGGTGCTGAGCAGAACCTCAAACGAGGAGCATTTCTTCCTTCCTCTGAACATCGTGGCACCTTCAGACCTCCATACGCACGTTCTGGATCCTTCTCTTCAAGCTCCCTAATGCTGAAATATCGTTTTCGGTGCCGTGTTTCCGTTTATCAGTCCAAACGAACGCTGTAAATGTTTACGACTTCACAGTAATGCTGATTACAGGTTAATGTGGGTAATCAGTGCTCAGCGTGATACGCCCTAATTATGGAGACACTTTTGAGATATATCCAGCCTTCCGATTTAGAAAGTGATGCAGGTTCACTAAATTCAGCAACAAACACGTCAGCCAGGATCAGGTCAGCACACTCAAACTAACAGTGACCAGTTATAAGAGGATGTGTCCAAATACATTTGGCCATACCAGATCAGTGTCTCAGCGTCTCACCGGAACTGAGCGTCTGAGGGCATAAAACCCAGAAAGAGACCTTTGGTATTGCTACTCCACCAAACTTTATGGCTGGCACCATGCAGCTGGCAGAGACTCCTGGTGACTTGGTGTAGCACTTTATGATTTTCTGATGACGTTCTGCTGCTTGCTGATGGAAATTGATCCATGAAGGTTTGCAGCCCTCAGTAGGTGGTGAGCTCAGGAGGGCGGGGCTTGGGTTCGAAGCCTACAACATGCCACAGTTGACTTTATGACTTACTTAACGCGCCTGACAGAAATGGGTGTGGATTTATGTGACGTCCACATATTTTTGGTCATGATTGTGGAATTTGATTCTGCTCCTGTATGGGCCATCTGTGAGCTGGGGAATTCAAGTTGGCGTATTTTAACACATATTGCATTACATTTACGGCATTTAGCAGACGCTTTTATCCAGAGCGACTTACAATTATTACAGATTTACAATCCAAGCCATTAAGTGTCTTGCTCAAGGAAGGACCCAACTGTGGCACAGATAGGATTTGAACCCTGGACCTTCTGGTCCAGAGTCCAGTTCCTTGCCCGCTAGGCTACCACACTTTGCGCAGTGGATCGGTTTGTTGTGGAGCAGGATGGGTCTCGGTCAGAACGGACGTCCAGAAAACAGCAAATCTGAAAAGACTCCTTACAACACAGCGATAAAACCTAAGATCCCACACGTCCTCTGGCTGACCCCGGACACAGATTTACGGACACACTCGTGTATCTTATCCTAAAACCCTTCAAACAAACACCATCAGAGATAATGCTCCCGGCTACTCCCCACACCGACGCTCCTAATTCACATCATAAAAGTTATTAATCAATCATGATTGATCAACCACAATACAGATCAATCAATCAGCTTCCTGCATAAACACACCTGATGTTTCTGCTCGCTATAAAGCTTTATCAGGAAAGCAGTTTATTACAAACAGGAGGGATGCAAAGTCCTGCTGAAAGTGTCAAATCATTACGGTGGGTGTTTAATATTATTATTATTTATCCTTCTTATTATAATCGTCATCATGTTTACGAAACAAATCAAGATTTCTTAGAAGCTGCTCTATTGGATTTTATTAATGAGATCCGGTTCTGCATCGCCGTCTCTGACCACAGAGCCAAAGCTGCCTTCAAACTGCATTTCCCACAATGCCCTGTGGGCTGATCAGCTCCAGCTCCACAAGAAATCAAATGGTGGCCTAAGACTTTTGCTCAGTATCGTATGTACATCGAGAGCTGATGTGAAAAGGTGACATTTTAAAACCTCATCTATTGTTTCTTTTCCCGCCTTATTCTTTTTTTTTTATTTTAGAACTTCATCTAATTTTTCCCACCTTATTGTTATTTTTATTTTAGAACTCCATCTATTGTTTCTTTTCGCACCTAATTCTTTTATTTTGTATTTTTTTTTATTTAAAACTTCATCTATTTTTTCTTTCTTGCCTTATTCTTTTATTTTTTTATTTCAGAACTTCATCAATTGTTTTTTCCCCCCATCTTATTTTTAATTTTTTTTTTTAGTTTAGAACTCCATCTATTGTTTCTTTTCGCACCTAATTCTTTTATTTTGTATTTTTTTATTTTAAAACTTCATCCATTGATTCTTTCCCGCCTTATTCTTTTATTTTTTTATTTCAGAACTTTATCAACTGTTTTTTTCACCTAATTAAAAAAAAAAAAACAGAAAAAGTTATTTTTCATCTATTATTTCTTTTCCCACCTTATTTGTTTTATTCTAGAATTTTATTTTAGAATTTTCATTTATAATTATTATAATAATTATTTTATCAATTTTTTTTCGCATAATTGTTATTATGTTTTTAATTTTAGAACTTCATCTATTGTTTTTCTGCCTTATTTTTCTTTTTTTTTTTTCGAAATTTATCAAATGCCACCCACCCCCCCCCATCTTATTTTTTATTTAAATTTTTTTAATTTTAGGACTTCATCTGTTGTTTCTTTTCACACCTTATTCTTTTATTTTGTATATTTTTATTTTGAAACTTCATCCATTGTTTCTTTCCCACCTTATTCTTTTTATTCATTTCACCTAATTAAAATATAGATATATAATTTTAGGACTTCATCTATTGTTTCTTATCCCACCTTATTCAGTAACTAACACTAGCAAACACACTCTTATATGTTTTAAGTGTGAAATCTTCGATGTGATAAAGAGAAATATTAATATAGACTTACAATAACAAGAGATCCTTCCTTCTTTCCTTTTTATTTTTGTGACTCATCATTTTGCACTTAATTATAATATTTCATTTTAGCATCTTTAGTTTCATCATCTGAAGACATTTAATCCTAATTTAATCCTTATTTAATCTAGTTCATTTAATCTAGTCTTTAATTTCAGAGAGCTGAACTTTACACAAAACACATTAATTAACGCGAATCAGAAAGTGATGCTGCATTCAGAAGCCGTTTAATTATTTAATTACTACTACACACACACACACACACACACACACACATTTGGATCATTAATCTTGCTCCTGCTTATCTTTAGGATTTTTTCCTATCTTCTTTTTCCTCCCGTGGATTTTCTCCGCGCTCTTCCCCGCACCCCTCTTTCTTGGGTTGGTACAATCCAGATTCATACCATCTGAGCAGGAGGTCCAGGGGAGGAATCCAGGCTGTGTCCACGTCCACGGGGGCACCAGAGGGATGTAGGGGCCCTGATTAGGGTGCAGGAGGGGGGGGAAGGGATCGAGGGTGAAACCTGGCACCCAGCGGCGATCGTCCTGAGCTGAGAAGCTGATGATGAGAAAACCACGTTAACAACGTTCAACAATCTGACCAATCTGACCAGTCTGATCTTAAATGGCGTGTAAGAGCTACGTTCGTTAATCAGATCAATAATCGGGTTTCGTTTCTAAAAACGAATAACTCGCTGAACTTTTAGGAGTACCCTAAGCCTCTGGCATTTCCTCATTTCCATCCTCATTTTCTACTCTACTACATGGACATGGACTCGGACTCTGGGGTCCTGACCTTACACACCTGCAGTCCATCAGGCCGTTCTGCAGGTGCACAGGTGCAGGTGTAGCTTCCTCAGGAGTG
>JAYJMA010160769.1:0-13753 GCA_036873895.1 Parotocinclus cabessadecuia
AAGCCCGGATAAATGGGGAGGGGTGGAGAAAGCAATGGCAAACTACTCCACTATCCTGCCGGAATACTTCATGGATCACATCGATGAAAAACAGAAATGAGTGGATCAAGGATCCATCAAGTGACCGAGAGTTGAATCAAAAAATATCAATACCCTTTATTATAGGATTCTAATCCAGGCTTTACCTACCTGAAATCTGCTTTTTTTTTGTAAATTTCTGTGCAGGTTTTTCCCCCTACTGAAATCCAGATCATTTTTTAAAAGGAATGCAGTCCTGGTTTTACCCAACCCAAATCTTTCAGACATGGGTTTGACCCATCCAAAATCTTTAACGACTTTGATTCCTGTAAAGGTTTTACCCAACAAACAAATACTAATCTGCTTATTAAAGTAATCCATTTCAAAATATGAACCTGCTTTATGTAAAATATTTGCCTTGGCTTTACCCAACTGAAATCCCAATCTGTTCTTAAAGGAATCCAGTCCAGGTTTTACTCGCCCATTATCCCAACGTGCTTTTTTAAATCTAGTACAGGTTTTACCAATTTGAAATCCCAATCAGTTGTTTTTTGTAAAAGTTCATTCCAGATATTATCCAACCAAATTTCTGACCCTTTTTGAAGGGTTGCAGTCCAGGTTTTACTTAACCCAAATCCTGATATGCTTTTTAAAAGAATGGCAAATTAAACAGAGTAACACAATACAAAGTGATTATCCTGCATGAGCAAGGACTCTTAAATAGCTGAAATTTGTGGCAGACAGCTGTGCCGTCAAAAGCAAATGTGTACATTTGAGAGCACAAAACTCAGTGAGTGTGTGTGGGGAGTGGTATTATTAACTGCTCACAAAAATAGGGGATATTTCAACACGGACTACCCCTTAATTTGTGTGAGCAGTATAGCCACTGTCGGGCTGTATTTTAAATTTCACTATTTGTTGTTTACAAAAATCTCAAGATGTAAAAACATGATCATGCAAGATGCACCACTGCATAAAAATATTTGGATGTTCATTTAATATGCCATCATACTAGAAATCTTTTGTTCTTGCTTCCTCTGGTTTGTTCCATAAACAGTCTCAGATGCCATGTGTTATTGCTTAGAGGGGAAAACTGTATAATTTGGACAGGATCAAAGCAGTTTGTGTTTTCGTTGCTTTTCCTGTCCAGTTTTAAACCATTTTGTCTTCACAGTAATTCCTCTGTGAGTCCAGTCTGCCCAAATTTTGTTTCACCTGGGTAGATTCAGGTCATTTAGTGTTAAATTGGGCAGCTCCGCTCCAGTCTGTGCACAGCTAGGTAATTGGATAGCTCTCCCCACCCCCCGAAACAACTCCAAATCTGGTGCTTTTGCTGGAAATGTGATAATTGTCATACAGAGTTTTACCGGACCCTAGAGTCTTAACTAATTGGACTTAGCACCCTGCTCTGACACGCCATGAAACACACACCTCACACACTCCACCCCGGATGCACCAGAAGCCCCGTGCATCACATGAGAGTTTGGAAAAACAAAACAGACAAGAAGATGCTGGCCTGCAACTCTCAGGGGCATCATGGGTGTTTAGACTTCATTTTGGTTTTCTTTTATTATGGAGAGGATTTGATCAGTGGAAACAGCGTCAAAGAGATTACAACTAACCAGATGTACAGGGTGAGTCAAAGGCCGCATGAAACTCTTTTATTACAGAAACAAAAGGGAAAATTAAATATCTGAATCAACCAGCAAGTAATGGGTGAGGGGGTCTATCTTCTAGGTTCTGTCCGGAATTTGCGATTCTGATGTCCGGGGAACGCAGCCATGGACCTCAACAACCGACACCCAGAAAGATCACCAATTTTACACAGCACTGTTGCATCCCTCACAGTCAAATTCAGAGAAACCAGAACTGTGAATGACTGGTAATGATGCAGAAACCTCATCAATGATTTTGGCAGCTTTTGCAAAAAAAAAAGTCAACGAGCAGCATTTATGTACAAATTAATTGTTGTTGTTTGTTAATGTTTTTTGGGATTGTTTCCAATTTGCTTGCACAATTCAATTAGTACATAAAAAGTCCCAGTTTCTTACCATATAATGCTGAGGTGTGTACAGGGTACAAAGTATACACTCACCAATCATTTTTAGGTACACCTTGTATTCTACAACCAATGTCCATTTCATTGCTGTGTATGATCCAATCATACCAGTGCAACACTGCAATGCTACGAATGATCCACTCCAAATAGTACCTGATCTGACCGTTAGAGGACAGAGTAGAGAATCTACAGACTGTGGATGGACTGCAGATTGTAATAGTGGGAACTACAAGGTGCTTCTATTTGGTGGAACTCATAAAATGGACAGTGAGTGTAGAAACAAGGAAGTGTATCTAATAAAGTGATTGGTGAGTGTATACTCTCTGTTTAAAAACCGTAATGGCTTTTGAAAGAATACATCTGACAGCAATGTAGAGCTTGAACCTCAGCTTAGGAAACTCTGAGGAGGTTAATGACTGAAATTCGACAGGATTTCCTGCCCGAACTCTTCAAATCCCTAAACTGCCCCCTCCTTATCACCTTCTGCATAAATACAAGGCACTCCCTTCCTAGTTTTTAAATCACTACCTGCATATGACCCATCGTTTCGTACGTTTACAGTATCTCACAAAAGTGAGACACCCCTCACATATTTCACACTATTTTATCAAATCTTTTAATGGGACAACACTAAAGATATGCTCTGAAGATATATTACACTGATACAATGTAAAGTAGTCAGTCTACAGCTTGTATAACAGTGTACATTTTCATTCCCCCCTTAAAATAACTCAACACACAGCCATTAATGTCTAAACATCTAGCAACAAAAGTGAGTACACCCCTAAGTGAAAATGCTAAAATTGTGGCCATTTAGCCATTTTCCCTTCCTGGTATCATGTGACTCATTAGCGTTACATGGTTTCAGATGTAAAAGAGCAGCAGGTGTGTTAAATTTGGTGTTATCACTCTCTTGCATACTGGTCACTGGAAGTTCAAAATGCGTCCTCATGGCAAAGAACTGTCTAAGGATTGTTGCTCTACATAAAGATCTAGGTCTAGGCTATAAGAAGATCCTGAAGGTTTCACTCAGAACAGGCCTTGCCATGGTCGACTAAAGAAGTTGAATGCTCATGCTAAGCGTCATATGAAAAGGTAGTCTTTTGACAATAGACATATGAGTGCAGCCAGCATTGCTGTAGAGGTTAAAAGGGTGGGCGGGTCAGCCTGTCAGTGCTCAGACCATACGTCGTACACTGTATCAAAATGTTCTGCGTGCCTTTCGTCCCAGAAGGAAGCCTGTTCTAATGATGATGCACAAGAAAGCTCATAAACAATTTGCTGAAGACAAGCAGACCAATGACATGGATTACTGAAATCATGTACTGTGGTCTGATGAGACCAAGAAATTTGGCTCAGATGGTGTCAAGCATGCGCAATGGCAACTAAGTGAGGTGTCCAAAGACAAGCATGTCTCGCTTACAGTCCAGCATGGTGGTGGGAACATCAAGGTTTGGGGCTGCATGAGTGCTGCCGACTGTGGGGAGCTACGGTCCATTAAGGGAACCATGAATGCCAACATATACTGTGACATACTGTAGCAAAGCAAGATCACCTTTGGGCACAATTTGTCCATTTTCATTTAGGGGTGTAGTCACTTTTGTTGCCAGCAATTTAGATATTAATGGCTGTGTGTTGAGTTATTTTGAGGACACAGCAAATTTACACTGTTATACAAGCTGTAGACTGACTTTTACATTATATCAATGTGTCTTATCCTCACTGTTGTCCGATCAAAACATAATAGAATAGTTACAAAAATGTGAGCATCAGTATCAGTAGCATCAGCATGGCAGTGACACAATGTGTACTTACTGGCCACACTGACGCAGTTTATATGTGTACAATCAGCAGTTTTATGCCATAATTGTTCTGCTGTCCATAATCAGTTCATGACAAGATGTTGCTCTTAGCCTAATACTGAATATAATAGCAATAATCTCCTCCTAAGTTGAATCACATAGTTGTTATAAAAGGTGCAGGACAGTGGACTGACCATGGCCCTGTCAAATCTGACACCAAGAAAAAGTGAAACATTATATTTCCCTTAAAAGTGCATTTTTCTGAACCGTGTTATTGTAGGGAATGTGGCTCTGCATGACATTACTGTCATTATGTTTGCCTAGTTACGTTTGCCCAAATTCACAGCACAAAATGTGACCAACAGAAAGCTGAATGTGCATGTAACAATCCAGTAAGTGCATGACTCATATCCTAACATAAGCTCCATGACATGAATTTTCCACAGAACATCATTACTAAAAACTGTTATGATATGTTGTAGGACCCAAAGATGCGAGGGCCGAGAAATCCCACGGCGTATAATAATAATGAGGAAATAATATAGAAACAAACTAAAAGGGGGAAAAGGCGGAGCAAAGGCTCCCGAACATAAGGAAACCAAGGTGAAAAAGGCGCGCCGTTGTGTTGCCTCCTGGAGTGGGAGCAACGTGCGAACAGATCGCGATAAATAGAGTAGCGCAAAAGGGCGAATGTGCTATGAGCACGATAGAGCGCTGGTGTGCGATGTGTCAAAAAACGCGAGGCACGAAGGAACTCTGGAACGCCAGAGGGCGAGTGTGAGCTCAGGCGTGCGTATAGCCCGGACGTGAATAAATCGCGAAAGGTCCCGAAGCGGCAGAGGGCGAGCGTGAGCTCGGGCCAGCGTATAGCACGTGTAAGTGAAGCTGGGGCTTCTCACATGGGAGCGCACAGCCGGTGGGAGTGAGACTGCAGACGGAGAGAGCGTCAGGTGTGCGAGTAGCGCACGAGCAGAGAAAGGGAAACCCTCAATGTATCCCTAAAATACTAGATACCTCGGGGGTTTCCCCCGTACGTGTCGGTCAGGACGTTACCGGGACGTTACCAACGCAACAGGACAAGCAGTATTAATACTAGGTACATGATCAAGTAAAATGTTAAAGTTAAACAAGCTTAAATTATATTCAAAACATAGGTATTAATATGGAGTTTGCCCCCATCCTTTCTTCTACAACAGCCTTTGTCCTTCTGAAGACAGAGCCTGACCGTGAAGTCGCCTTCTGTTCTGATGTCACAAAGCCCTGCTAACTTATGGCATTCCATTGCATTTTCATGGTGTTTGTAGGACTTGAAGTCAATGTTCTGGGCAAGTCAGCCAGATTCCCAAAGTTGGCAAACCAATTTTCTGGAATAGACTTAGTTTAAGGACAGCAGGGCAGAAGGTTGATGAACTGAACTGAAAACTTGTCCTACCGATACTCACTGAGGTAATTCAGTAAAAGTTACGGTTTGTTTGTGGCAAATTCAGAAATGAACAGTATGTATTATGAGTATTACTGAAATAGCAGAGCACAATACTTCAAAGGAGTGTCCACAAACAATTGTCTCTGTAGTGTATCCAGGAAATTAAATCTTTGAGCAGACATAGGAGCACCCTCCACAGACTTCACAGGCTTCAGTAACTGCATCGCCTAAACCTTCAATTTACTTGAACCCAGGTCCTCAGGAATGATTCTAATAACTGGCTCTTACCACTCATCCAAAGCGTTGCCATAGTTTCTCAATTTGTAGATGATATATCTCTGAGCTTGAAAATGTACAAAACTATCTTGTTTGGTTGAATGAAGAATGGCTGTACATTTATGTGCCTATGCTACATGTGAACTATGAATAAGTACAGGAATGCGCATCTGTTCATGTTCTGAATAACACAAATTTTAGAAGGGCTAGCAAGACCATTATTTGGATAATTATAGTTATTATAAAAGTACTTCACATTAAAGTAAAGAAACGGTTAGTTAGTAGGGAGATTTTCTCACTTCCTCACTTTCTTAAGATTTCCTTATAAGCTCTATTGGAAACATTTGAAATTGCGGGGGTCTTCCTGCATTGGCAAATCACCAGAGGGACAGAATACTTAAGTAAAGGCTTGTACTTTCTTTCCATCTGTTCCCTCTGGATAATATAGATGTGCAGAGTTGCATTTAGTGTACATGTTACTACAGCAAGAAGAAGGATACGAGAACCTGTAACAGGGAGTTAGATGGCTCAGCCTGTTCTCCAAGGTCCTCCTGTGTTCTTAAGTGGACATTTGAGAAAACACAAATACTCATTACTGACTTTGGGGATGCCATAATAATCTTACAATAATATTCTTACATGCTTAAAATGATATATGTAATGAAACAAACAAAGACGCAGTGGTATTATCAGCTACAAGCAAAATGTCCTCAACCCATCGATGGGCTTGCATACAAAAGAATATGATTCACATGTTTGGGATCCTCAGATAGCCAGAGTCCAGTATTCATATTGCATTTCTACAAATATACTGTTTACTGATTCTGATGTACAGTTACATACAAAAAAATGAAGGTAGCCACAGGGGCCTGGCTAGCCAAAAAATTCCATATTCCACCTGACACCAAAAAGGGATCTATCTGAAACATTTGACCTTAAAGCAACAATTTATAGACAATATTGCAATCATATGCCAGTATCGTGAAAGGCTATTTATTTTTCATAAGGCAAGAATGCACAAAGCATGACACAACTCTCTTTGTTACGCATAATTTGAACAGAAAGTCAGTTTTTCTTACTAAGCCTTGCATAATAAATCTGTGTTGACACTGAAGCTATTCAAGCAAAGATAATTAAAAAATAATGTGGCTTATCCGATTCATCTCCACTTTCTGCTTTCCCTGTACTTGCTGCCATGTCTGTAATTCTTCCTGATTGTTGCCAGATTGATACCCCTGTCTTTAAGTCACAGTCTTTGTTTGCTTTGCGTATTGAGAACTACAATTTCAACCTCTGCTGAATAGCATGTCCATTTTTATATTGCAATGTGGTACAGCCCCCCCACCCATTTCTGAAAAGCAAGCAGCACTGCAGACATGCGGTCTAAAATTTTGAAACAGTAAACAGCTGCATATTCAATGGAACGAATGGAAAAGAACTTGGGAGTTCAGGAATTACTGCCAATGTGTTTGTTTTCTGCATCACATTTCTATTTACATTTCATATCTCTTGTATATTTCACAATGAAAGGAGTGACAGAAGACAGACCACAAACTTACACATGCACTTCTACAATGCGCCAGAGATATTCCTTCACCATTAGGTTTGAAAATGTTCTTATCTCACACTATGTATTAATAAAGAAAACACTAACACGAACAGTGGCGTGGTTCAATTCACTGTGAAAATCTCTTCAAGCGTGGGGGTTCAACAGTGACTTCACCATAAGTCATACTTGACAATCCCACGCTTGGCCACCAGAGGTCATCCTCCCCTGACTACTGATCTGTTACCATGGTTACAGCTGATTATTGATGGTAATTTGTGCTCATTAGCACTCATATTCCTTGTAATGGCTTGCTCTGTTGGTACAAAGTTCTGTTTTTAGTTAGGATCATTTCTAAGTAAAGTTCCTCTATAGATCAGTTCTGGTTAAACCTAGCATGAGCCTCTCCCAGAACTGATAGGGTGGGGGCAAGTATCACAGCGTGCAAGTCCATTACAGGGCCAGAAGGTGTCACTCTTGCAGTGCGATCAGATGATCCCTAAAGTAATTGGGCCTGTATGGTGCGTGACCCTAGCCAAACGGCGCCACAAGGACATGAAGTCCCAGTTGCTGGCCAACAAAATGCCACTTCACAACATGAGCCAATACTTTATCATATTGCTTAATAAGCTTACAATTACTATATTGTCTCTCTAGCTGTGAAAAAACACATATGTTGTTTTAGACTTTACTACTCAAATGTGCCAAATTTCTCATTTATGGATCATTACATTAGTCGATTATCCAAAAAAACTACTACATTGATCAAATGTTTCCAGCACTGTAGGTACTACACTGTTAGTAACATAACATAAGTAAACCAAAAGAGTTACACCCAGTGCACCCAGTGCAGTGCTGAATTATGCGTTAGTAGCTAGACTGGTCCTTAACACCAATCTAACAATCTATTCCAACAAAACTATTCTCAGTGCAGTCACAAAACAAACTGAAGGTGAGTAACTGAGAACAGCTCTACCCTATATAAATATATATATATGAATGAGTGGGGAAGGGTTATGTGAGCTCACAGAAGTGAATGAGGTGAAATAAGGACATGCTTAGAGGTTCGGTATGCAGCTTTGCTCTTTCCTGCATGTGACACATTGCCACATCTGCAGATGCAAGAGTGCCAGTCCTGAGAGATCTCGATCACCTGTGTTCATATGCACATTCATTAGAACTATTTAAAATGGCTGCGATATAATTTGTCATTTCATTCTGGGGAAGTGGCCTTTTAACATTTACGACCTTAGGTGTTTCCAGGTAAATAACCGCTCACGAGAGCACAAAAATAATAATAACAACCCTGTGGGTTCTGTTACAACCGTTGACAACAGGCACCCATAACCAAGTGACTGAAGTTTCACATCCTTTTATGATACCCCTAATGACTAAGATTAAACTGTCACACAGCTACAGATTCTCGTCTTACTGTTACTCAAATATAGGTATATTTCTCTCAGCATGTACAGGATGAGTCTAATCTGTCAGTAACAAACATTGATCACCTCATTTCAGTGGTGCATGTCAATGTATGAGATGTGTATGGGATCACAAAAATGGGGGCTATTTTATTATGGGATATTCATTCTGAAATAATGTTTTGTGAGTTTTGTGAGCAGTATATTGAATGGCAAGAAATCCGTTGGTTCTCATAATTAAGGAGTTTGTATGTGAAAGAAATGGGCAGCCATAAAGACCCGAGTGACTTCGACAAAGACCAACATGTGACACACAGTCCATCTCAGAAACATCAATGCTTATAGGTACCATAGTGGCAGTGGTTAGTACGTACCAACAATGGTTCAAGGAGGGACAAACCACACATCAACAAGAGGCAATAAGCACAGTTTCATCTGGACCAAACCAACAAACAGGCTAGTTTGGAGCATACATTTTTTACACTGGTTACTGGAGGAATGTGAGGAATGTGTCATAATGAACAGTAATGAAGATAATCGCACAGTTCTGAGTATGTTACAATGTCCATGCAAACCCCTATTCACAGTCCAAAGTCTGTACAATGGACGCATGAGTGTTTAGAAACTGGGCCTTGGACAGAGTGATCAGACCACTTAGGTTAACAGAAAACTTTCAAACAATAGGGTCTATTGGGTGACACAGTGGAACAAGTGGTTAATACTGTTGCATCATAGCTCCAGAGATCCCCGGTTCTTTCCTAACCTTGGACTCTGCATGTGTGGAATTTGATTGTCCTCCCTGTGTTTGATTGGGTTTACTCTGGGTGCTCCAGTTTCATCCCACTTTCCAAAGGCATGCATGAGGTTAATTGGTCACTCTAAACTGGCTGGGTGTGAATGTGACTGACTAGTATTGACATAACCTTGTTCACACTGCAAATACCCATTGAGCCCAAAAGTGACATTAAATAAAATAAACACACAAACAAACTAACTCTAAATGGATTGAAAATTACATTTTTTATAATTGACAGGGTTTTTTTTCAGCCAAAGTGTCCATTGGGTTCCTGGGTTCCACCTAACTTGACCATTCTCTCCCAGTTACTTAGTTTGGTGAGAAAGGCAGATCTAGGAAGATTCACAGGTCTTTTAAACTTCTTTCATTTAAGGATTATGGATGCCACTGTGCTCTTGCGATCTGTCAGTGCAGCAGTTTTTTGTAGCCTTTTACAGATTCGTGCCTCTACACAATCCTGGGAGAACATGTAAACTCGCAGGACTTAAACCAGAGCCCTCTGGAACTGCCAGGTGACACTGGAGATGCACTGATCGATCGGCGGGTGACCGATTCTGTTGCGGTCGCATTTAGACAGCACTTGTTAAGAACGGATTTTGCTACATTTGAATAGTCTGTATGTAAGGCACTCCATAAATCCACATGCGACTTTGAATTGAACTTAAAGATCCATTCATTGCAATGTCAAAGATGCTTTTTGCTCAAGTGTTTGTTTATGTTTCTTGTGATATTTCTGCCACCTGACCCTTAGAAGTTAGGTATTATCTGAAGGGTGAATGTCAAAGCTGAATGATGTGGTTCAATAATCATTAGTATGTGTGTAGACATAACACACATCATGAAATGTCCTCTAAGTTATAAGTTATTACGCTGATAAAGTGAATCAAACATTAACAAAACTCTCCCACAGTTATATTACATTGCACTGTTGGTTGTATGTGTGAGCTGGAAATGGGTGGATTAGTGTGAGTTCCTGTTTGGGGTTTATTTGGTTTTTTTTTCTTTTTCTTTTTGTTTTCTAGGTCATGCCAAGAGCTATTTTTTTATTTCACTTAAGCAGAAAATGTTGAATACACTCACACATGACTGCCACACTATGCTTATTGAAATGTACTTGCATACACACACATGCGCGCTCACACTTGGACGCACACATATTATTGATACATCTTAGTAAAGATCTCAAACAGGAAATCCTGTTACACCATTGCTCCATGTCTGACACTTCATAAAGCGTCACATAACCCATAAAAGAAGGATTTACTGAAAAAGTTTGCAAACCAGTACTTTCTACAGTAAGTTTGAGTTCTTTGTAGACCTGCACATATTTATATGCCCATACATATTTTATATTAACAAATCAAATATGCAAAAGCCTCCCTGTTCTCTACACGACACACTGAATTGTGTTTACAGGCTCTACCCATCCATCCTGCCACATACAAATACCTACTGGCAGGCAAATCAGGACTGAAGACTATCCTTCCAGCAAACCAATGAACTGAATAATGAAGTACAAAGACGAATGATGTACAGCATAAAACAAGTCAAAACATCCAGCCAGGCCAGGGCGAAAATCCAACAGCTGCCACTGTTGGGTCTGCTAAGTGACATAAATGTAGAGGAAACCCACATACAGACGTACAGAAGCCTTACATTACCAGGTAAGCTCAAACTCAAAGTAAGTACAACGTAACCCATTCGACTGTTATGAAATCATAAACACATTTGAAACATGATGTAGGAAGCTGCCCTGTTAGTCACTATAGGGTGGCATGGAGTCTGTTATAAAGCAGGTATCTCCTACAGTTTCAAATGTTCATATAGATGCTACATCAATTTTATGATGCAACTGAAAACACTTAAAACAAACGCCATAACATGTGCATTATCTTACCCATGCTAAACAGGGCACAGTATGAGTTTGTACTTTAGACTTAACTAAAGTGATTGGCTTCTTTAAAAATAAAGCGTGCAATTTACCGTAATTGTCCGTCTCCATCCTCCAGCTTTGCTATCGGACTACATAAAGTTTTTCGGTTGCTTGGTCCCTGGTGTTCTCAACATCCTCTCCTGAACTGTTTCAGTCTGTCACTAACTGCGTCCAGCTCACGTGGTTGTGCACATCCTCTGTACAGCAGCTGCTGAGAGTTCACCACAAAAGAGCTTGCCAAAAAAAAGAGGCTTGCTTAAACGAGTGCATTTTAAACAATTTGATTTCCGCACCACACTTTATAACATGTGAAAAACGACTGACTGTAGCACTACTGCTGTGCATACCCTAAACTAGTACAGTTCACAGGATCCCGATCTCAAAATGTAGGTTTGCAGTGATGTTCCTGGGTCTGCCCTTAGGCAAAATATTAAAACAAGCCAAATAACAAATCACGCTCATTACCTTGTTACCATGCACTACGATATTTGACAGTAAAACCATGAAGTGGCCAAATTGCCATAACTGTGGACTTTATGGCTAAATTTTGAATGGTCACATTAAAATTGTCAAGCATTTTATAGTTTTACCGTAAAATCTCACAGTATAGTTTTTCCTGGGTAAGTGGGCTCAGTTATGTTGGATGCAGGAATGGTAAATGTACAGTAAATACCTGAGGGAATTTAACACTGGATAAAATGTTATGGCCAGAAAACAGGGTCAGCCATCTTCAAAACATCAAGGCCACACTGATCCAAGAAGGGATTGAACCTCGTATCTGTTGTATCGTGCTACCACATCAAAGTGTACTACCATAGCAAGCATTTATAGACTAAATGACCTTATCAGAATGTACTACCTCTATTAAAACTATAGTGGTGATAGATTTATAAATTAATTACATTATGAAAATGTACCTCTATTAAAACTAAAGTGATCACATATTTATAGACTAAATTACGTTATCAGAATGCACTATCGCTACTTATAGTGCATTCTGGTGTAATAATTTAGCCTATGAATTAGGGTGACCAGACGTCCTACTTTTCCAGGACATGTTCTCATTTTGCGACCCAAAAAATATTTCAAAAACACCCCGAAATGTCTGGGATTTTAATTTTCCCATTAGAGTGCATTGTTGTGTGCGGAATACAGAATACATGGGGATGGTGTGTACGTTACACGTGTTTGAAACTACTGATATTTAGCTATTATTTTCTGAGGTATACATTGAAAAAAAGACTTGACAATCATCAGCTAAAATACAGTGCAGTTTATACAACATCAAATATATTATGCTTACTACGACACTAACCGTTTAATCCAAAAGTCGCGATCGCAAGTAGCATGAAATCACGGGCGTGGCATTAACGTGAAAGTGATCTGCGCGTGCGCTATTGCACTAGGTTACACAGTTCGATGGGTGAGGTCGAGTTTCAGGACGCCGTGTTTCACGGTTTTGACTGTACACATCTATTAATGCATTCTCCGCCCAAAAATAACTGGATACTCTTTTTTGCTCAGTCAGACTCTAGCTGATTGTCTATGCCCTTGACAGAGTGAATTATATTACTGTGATAAATTTAAAAAGCTAAAGAACGTTTCTTACGGTATTGCGTAAGTATTTTTTTTACTTAAGTGGGGTAATGAAGTGTTTAAACGAAGAACTGCTCTTATTGCAGAAACATCGTTTCGGAGCGTCGATGATAACTATTGGTTGTGTTCAATATTTAGTTTTAATGCCTTATTGAATATTACAATGTCTAATTATGAGCGATTTAGCTCATAATGTATTTCAACTTTTATTTGAGTAGTTTCCTTAGATGAGCAGTATTTTTACTTAAGTAATACACTGCTCAAAAATAAAGGGAACGCTTAAACAACACAATGTAACGCCAAGTAAATCAAACTTCTGTGAAATGAAACTTTCCACTTAGGAAGCAACACTGATTGACAATCAATTTCACATGCTGTTGTGCAAATGGAATAGACAACAGGTAAAAATGATTGGTAATTAGCAAGACACACTCAATAAAGCAGTGGTTCTGCAGGTGGGGACACAGAAGGTTTGCTGTGTCTGTCAGAATAGTGTCCAGAGGCTGGAGACAGGCCAGTACACCCGGAGATGTGGAGGACGTCGTAGGAGGGCAACAACCCAGCAGCAGGACATGGAGTGCATGGAGCAATAGGAGGAGCACTGCCAGAGCCCTGCAAAATGACCTCCAGCAGGCCACAAGTGTGCATGTGTCTGCACAAACAGTCAGAAACAGACGTCCACAGATGGGCGCTGTGCTCACAGCCCAACACTGTGCAGGATTCTTGGCATTTGCCAGAGAGCATCAGGATTGGCAAATTCGCCACTGGTGCCCTGTGCTCTTCACAGATGAAAGCAGATTCACACTGAGCACATGTGACAGACGCGTCAGAGTCTGGGGATGTCATGGAGAGCGATCTGCTGCCTGCAACATCCTCCAGCATG
>JAYJMA010160789.1:0-13751 GCA_036873895.1 Parotocinclus cabessadecuia
GTGTGTGTGTGTCTCTCTCTCTCTCTCTCTCTCTCTCTCTCTCTCTCTCTCTCTCTCTCTCTCTCTCTCTCTCTCTCCCCGTCTTTGGTTGATGACTTAAAATATGTGTTCCATGGTAGGCGTCACCATTCATGCAGTTTCCAGGATAGTCTCCATGTCTGTGACTTATATGCAGATCACTATCCTAAAAATGATCAGCTATCTAATAATGTTTTCTTTGTTATCCAACGAGGAGGAGACACTTTGTGCAGCCTGTATGTATGTACTGTACACACAATTGTATATTTAACAATACTGACATCTGTGCCATCCATAACATCCATAATATCAATGTTCATAAAATGAGACCCCTAGCAACTTTGGTATGGTGGAACTTGAGGGCCAGATGAATAAAAATATAAATGTCAATTTAAATTATATTGCAGTTTTACAACAAAGCTTTGTCGCAAATAAGCTTTACAACTACGTTATTCTGTCCCAGAGGCCTAATTAAGCAATAGTGACAATGGCAATTCTTTAAATGTTATAAGGACGAGGACCAAGACTCAAAAAGGGACTGTGTCTCAGCCTTTAATATTTGAGAAATTAAAGGAAGTTTAATTAATAAATCCATAATAACAGTTCAGATACACAGAAGCTGAATACAATTTCAGAATTATTATTTAAAGAAACTGTTAAATAAAATAAAATGTAATAATATATAGACTGTCACAAATTAAACATGATATAGTATTATAAAGAGTATAATAACACAGAGACTAGTAGAGTAACCACTGTTGGTTACCAAGTCCACAGGCGGAAATATTTGCCAGGAAGCATGGTGTTAATTAGCAGACAAACAGTACCAAAAAAATAATGTTTAACATAAAATGTATGTAAGTCTTAGCTAGTGTGTATTGTATAGACATTAACATAAGATTGAATTGAAATAAATGAAATACAATGTTAATATACTGCTCACAAAAATTAGGGGATATTTAAAATAAAATATTCCCAATAATATTTCATTTGAACATATGCTATATTGTCAGTAGTGTGAACATCTGAAAATAACATCTAAAACATGCCTCTTAGTATGGAGTTTGCCCTGCCTTTGCTGTTACAATTGCTTTTACTTCTACTTATTTCGAAACATGACTGTTAAGTGGAACACCGACCATTGGCAATAAGTCCCCAGTTTCTCAGTTGGTATTCCAGTTCAGATCACAGGTGTCTAATGGCTTTTTTGTAGGCCTGGCGATAGCTCTTGTAAAGTTAACAAACCATTTCTTTATGGACTTTGCTTTAGGGGCAGGGCAGAAAAATAAAGGGACTGTCTTGTTAGGCAGGTAGAAGCCTGTAGGAGTCATATTAAGAGTCACTGAGGTTTTAAGTATAACCGGTTCTACCGTTTGTCTACATAGATTTTCCACATGTATGCTCATATTATGAACCTGTTAGCAGTGTGTGTGGCTAAAATATGAGCTAGAAAATAGAAAGGCTGTCTACATATAATATTAGTCTTAGTTCTAACAGCAGTCAGTTTTGTAGGGTTTTGCAAAGGCGTGAAAGAGCATTTTTAAGTGACTGAAAGCAAAACTCAGCTTGAGCAACAAGTCGAAACTGTGAGCTGACTGTTAACCCACACTGTTTCCTTCCTGTGTACAGTCACGGACACAAACATGGCCACAACCCAGTCAGTCGTAGCAATAGCTGTGTGTGTCCTGATGATCACCGAGCTAATCCTGGCCCAGGAAGATTACTATGAAATCCTGGGGGTTCCCAAAGATGCCTCTGAGCACCAGATCAAGAAGGCCTTCCACAAGCTGGCCATGAAGTACCACCCTGACAAGAACAAAAACCCAGATGCAGAGGCAAAGTTCAGGGAGATTGCCGAAGGTTTGTTTTGTGTTTCTGTTTTGTAATCAGATCATAAATGACGGTCGTTGGATTCGCTGTGCGTACATTTGGTGTGTACAACCCTTTAATGTTATTTTTGTGCCTAGTTCTTACTTTAATAGATCATGCCGCTCTATTCATTATGCATATTGCAGTATGCCCAAAGTTATTTCTAAAGCTAATTATTTTGGGTTCAATCCCCTAATCAAATGGCTTTCCTTTCACCTTCTTTTGTCCTGCAGCATATGAAACGCTGTCCGATACCAAGAGGAGACAGGAGTACGATCAGGTTAGGAGCAGCCATTTCTCCAGAGAGAGCAGGGCAAACGGTGGCAGTCAGCACCACCAACCATTCAGCTTTAACTTTGAGGACATATTCAGAGACCATAATGTTTTCATGCATTCAGCACACTCCCAGAACAAGAGACACTTCGAGAAGCACTTTCAGTCCCATGCGGAGATGCACAAGAGACACTTCCAGTCTCATAGGGAGATGCACAGAAGGCACTTCCAAAGTAACCTACATGGTGGTGCGTTTGATGATGTGTTTTCAGACTTCTTCTCATTTAAGGAACATCAAGGCAGTGAGTTCCAGCACTCGACCAGGCAGCAGCACTGCAGGACAGTTACACAGCGCAAAGGAAACATGGTGACCACATTTACAGAATGCTCCTGATTTCGAGTTTGCTGCTCATGCCTTCCTTTAAGTTTGCTGTTAATTTAATTCTGATGATTGAATCAGTATTGAGTAATGTCGGTTGAAACGATGCAGAAGAGATATCAGTTGAAGGACTTCTACTTAATATATTCATGACAAATCTGTAAACTGCACAATGCTGTTCGAGACAGATTAACAGGCACTTTACTTGATTTTGGTGTTTTCAAATAACTTTTATTTCAGTTTGACCGGATTAAAGGAACATTTTAGATTTTTTAATCCAAAGGTTTATACACACTTTGCTGTTTAAAAACATATTGTCTGGTGCATAGTGGTGTGCAAAAAAAAAGATGTGTGGGATTTTATCTATGACAGTAATGAGACAGTACATTGGTGGTGTGTGTTTATAGATCTATAGTATTCAAAATGTCTTGTGTACTGCACTTTTTCACTGGGTTGGAACTATAGGTTTCTGAGACACTATTAGCCTTTGAAAGTTGGTCCCCCAAAAGTGCAATAATTAACCATTATTTATTGTCTGTGTGGGTAATTTTAGGTACCAGCAATAATACATGATCTCTCCTGTCTCTCAGGCTTAACAGCGATGTTAATGTAATAGCTGAGGTACTGTATTTGCTTATGGTGGTAGGCTCTTATCCTTGGTCCTTCAACCACTTTTCTTCCTAATGGACAAGGTAGCAACAAACAGAGAATATCCACCTGGAATTGGGCCTACACTTTCCAAACATTTTGGGTTTACTAGGTACCAACCCAAAAAGTCAGTAAGTCATGGGAGTGGGTTACACAAGAGTGCCTAGTAACCCATTCAGTAAAAGTGATAACTGGGTAGCTTAAGATGAAATGTTTTTGCACTAGACCACGCCATTCAACTCCTCATTGTTTGTATTACATAATTTCGTAAATCATTTGTAATTAAAACAGTCGTGTGTAAATTTTATCCACCAAGTTCAGAGGATTTCACCCACCTCTTCATCAACTTTACAAGCTGTTACCTCTTGATGTAGCTTTGATGACATGCATGATGATGTGCAATACTGTGTAATAAGTGTAAATCATACTTCAATGTTCTTGTTTTTCTGTGACTTTGTTGTTGAGAGCCTTATAGAATGAAATATATATTTTGCATTTCCAATACCTTTAAAGTGTATTGTGAATGTACTGATGAAATACTGCTCCTTTATTCTGGCTGTCACTTATGCTGCATAAAATATGTTTTCACATTGCATCATTCTTGAGGAAGGTACACACGCACTGCATTTTTATTCAAGTCAGAAACAAAAGCTTTAAGACTATCCAGTTCCTATCATTATTACAGTAACATAACATTTAGTTTGATCACATGTTTTGGCATATCACATTCTATAATAAACGTCTGATAAGACAGTCAGATCTACATACAGTATGTTAAATCACAAATGGCAAAACAAATGTTTGGTAGTCGTTGCCCTGAGAGCAACACTACATCAAGCCAGTAGCACTCGCTTTACTATTGCTATTATAAAAAACTTTTTATTTGTTCATTGTTTTTCATACCCGTCTCATATAACTTCCAATTAGACACTTCAGGAATGCCACATAACCTCATATGCATACAGACACTGACTGAGGATGAGCCAGAAACCTGGGTCTCTCAAGCTGTGATGTTATAACCACTACACCATCATGCCACAGATGTGAAAGGGACATTAATACAAGTGAGCCATAGTTATTTCCTGCAATTAACAGATGGAATGTATTCCCTACGCTGGGCCGCACTCATCAATTTTAATTACACATTGTGGTATATGTATCAGTGTCTATTGATTCACTGAAGAAGAATCATCATTATTATTCCTACACTGGGTTCCACTGTGGTACAGTCACAGCTTTGATTTCCTACCCAGCCACTGCTTGTGTTGCCTCATTTTCCAGTTTCCTTGCACGTTCCAAAGACGTTAGGGCAGTTTGTATCTCTAATGTGTCCCTATGTGTGTAACAGTCGTCCCTACACTGATAGAAAGCTCTGACATTTTTTTTTTTGGTGGGGACACCTTGCTGGTCCCCACGAGGAAAACAGCTGCTTTACAAAAACGTTCTTTCTATTGAAAAGCCAAAAGGGTCAAATGATTTGCTTTGGTTTGAGGTTAGGGGTATGTGTAGCATTATTTATCTACAAAACTAACAAAGGTTAAAAGGATAACGCTAACCCTAGGAAGAGTTCAGAGCCAGACACAAGCCTGCAGCCCCTGATATAAGGTAGCATTTTATTATCCCAGAAGGGGAAATTTGATTTGTCACGACAGCAAAAGAGGAAACATAATATACAGGTATTGAACTACTAGTGGTGTGTTTAAAAAATAGCATGTATATAAAGAACTATAAATACAATATATATCTCTCATTAGCAATGAATGGGTTTCCATTAAAAGCTTAAAGTTAAATACAAAATAATTCTGTCATTTATTCTTAGACAGAAGGAAAATCTATATCAGCCAGTAATTTGTTAAATAAAATCATAAATCTGCCAAAACCGGTATATCTCTAGGCTTAACTTTAAAATTAAGGGCACAATAGTATCTTAATGATTTAAGAGCATTACTAAAAGGGCCTTAAGGTTGTTGAAACAGATTAATTTTCAAATTGCACTTTTATTTGCAGTTCTAAAATATGCAAATATTATATTAATATAGTATTCATTAGGTCCTATGTGTGTGAGTTTGTGTCCTGGACTGATGCCCTGTCCATGTTTAGTTACTGCCTTGTGCCCTGGGCTGCCAGTTATGCTCACCCCCACTACCCCCTAATTCTATCAATCCTAAATTGGATCATGTATTAGAATGAATGAATATACTTACACTGCTGCAAATTAATCACTGTTCAATCCTGCACAAGTTAGAGTGAATAATTTTAACTTATACACTGCACTTTTTATTTCTCTACTAGGCTGATTGGTGAGTATTTTTTTTAATTACACAGTGTATTTTTTTAGTAAGTTTTTAGTAAGTTTTTTGCAAGGTCTCAGACCAAGGTCTCACCTCTTAGCAGTCCATTAAACTTTGCATTATATTGCAAAAAAAATCAATATCATTACACTTGAACATAGAAATTGTATGTTCTGTGTCTTGAAACATCGACAGAGCAAGCTTACTGCATTAGTTAACAACTTAATTGCTTTCCTTGTATGCTGTCATATCTGATATATGTTTGTTTTGCTCTTTTTAATTCATAAGTTATTAGGCTTAAAATGTAGTCTGTGCCCAGAGGCAGAAATGCCTGGCAGTCGGATAAGCAGGTGACTTTCATGTCAGAACAGAGTCATTACAATGGTTATTTGTGCATATTAATAAAATTGCTTTTGGTTGATGTTACCTGTTGTTTTCCTGCCATTGTCTGCTGAGCGTGTGGCAGTTACTGACGTAAATTACAATGACACTTTGACAGCCAAAGCATGGTGATACCACACCTTATCTTGAACAAGCCCTGACGTCATGAGATAGGCCACTCTAAAAGTAGTTGTTTCACATTCACAGTGTAGAGAGAGAGAGCAACACCTTTGTGTATTCCAAACTGGTAGATTTCCATGTATAATGTTCTGGACCTGCTGCACTTCAGCATCTATTCTTGCCAGGTGTAAATGGGTGCAGTAGATATTCATTATTTAAAATGAAGCAAAACAAGTCAAGTCAAATTTATTTATATAGCATTTTTTACAATGGAGCATTGTCTCAAAGCAGCTTTACAATCTTATCTAATTTAATCATATTATTTTAAAAGGCCAAGCCAAAGTTGAGCAAGCCTAGGGTGACAGTGGCAGGCAAAAACTCCCTGAAAGTACAAGGAAGAAACCTTGTGAGGACCAAGGCTCAAAAAGGGACCCACCCTAGATACCTTTCATTAGAAAAAAAACAAACAGAGGCTATATTTACAACAAAATGAAACATTCAGGGAACATGGCAATGGTGTTAGACTTTGCATCCTACTCATTGCTAAATCTTCAAATTATTGAATTCCCTGATGAAGCAGTACTTATGATAGATTATTAATACATAAGAAGTGGATTACATTACCCTCAAAATATCAGTATGTGGCTGTATGTTTTCATTATAAAAAGCAGTACACATCTCTTAACAACCAATAACCAATTAAAGTAGTGGCCCAACAGACAACATCCTATGTATCAAACACTTTAACTTGCTGCTGTCACCAGTGCAACATGCAAGAGCATGTTCAACAGTTTTGAACAGATTTGGTAATCCAAATTTTGAATTCTTTACTTTGAAGCATACTCATTTTTACCTTTTCCATTGTTGTATTTTTTTTTTTTTTATTTTACTCAAAAGCGAGCATAGTGTTTAACCTCTAAAAATGCTAATTATGCTAAATGACAAAGCTGACGTAAACCTGCAAATGGGAAGTTGGAAGTGGGAGTTCCAACTGGACAACATTGTTTTAAAGCTGTTTTTGCAAAAGAAAGAAGAATGACAGTTAAAACCAGACACCAGACTGACCATCTGGTCTGGGTGTTAACCATAGGATTAATTGATATACTGGTCATTTGTGGAAAAGGTTTCAGACTCTGTGGCTTACACAGAATAATCACTGGTGTAAGAGGGACATACTTGCATTTGGGTGCATTGTACTTTATTAGTAGTTGGAAAAACTGTCCCTTTATTCCTTAGTTTTTAATGTCAAGTCATATTTATTTATACAGTGCTTTTTGTAATGGAGAATTGTCTCAAAGCAGCTTTACAACATTATATCATCTTAAAAGGTCAATCAAAATTGAGCAAGCCTAGGGTGACATCATCATATCGTGAGTGAGAAGCAAGTGACATATTCATGGAGATAAACAGGAGTATGTCAAACAGGACGAGAGTGCCCCAAATTGACTGTTCAGTAGGGTGTATGATACTGCCAAAACACACTGACAGTGATGGGGCATAAACAGGATTAGATTGTCCAGTAGTTCTTGTGGGATCCTTTTCATATTCATTTTGTAATGTCCCCTAGATTTTATGAACAGTGCATTAGGAAGCAAAAAATGTTCACAAATTTCTTGTTCAGGAAATTATTTTTTTTTTTAACTATGTGTAATAGTGATATTGAATTGATTCTTATGTCAGTACAGTAGTTTTATTCAATTCAGCCTTTACATTATGCACTATGGGGCAGCACGGTATCTCGGTGGGTAGCACCACTGATTCACAGCAAGGTTTTAAAACTGGCTCTTTTTATTTCTCTACTGGGCTGATTGGTGAGTATTTTTTTAATTACACAGTGTAAGTTTTTTTGCAAGGTCTCAGACCTTAATCCACCTCTTAGCAGTCCATTAAACTTTGCATTATATTGTAAAAAAAATCAATATCATTACACTTGAACATAGAAATTTTATAGCCTTGACCTTGACCTTTAAAGATAATATAATGTTGTGAAGCTGCTTTGAGACCCAGTGACCTGGGTTCTTTCTGTCTGGAGTCTGCATGCCCTCCTCATGTCTGTGTGGGTTTACTCTGGATACTCCGGTTTCCTCTCACAGTCCAAAGACATGCATTTTAGGTGTACTGGTGTCTCTAAAGTGGTCTTTAGTGTGTGACTGTGTGTGCCCTACGATGGATTGGCGCCCCATTTAGGGTTGTTCCTGCTCTTGCGCCCAAAGTTGCCGGGTGAGCACTGGCTGGCTCGCCAACAGCCCACGACCCCGTGTGGATTAAGCATAAGATAATGGATGGACCCCGTGAAGATTAAGCGGAAGATAATGGATGTATTGATTATGCACTATGGCTAAGAACTGTGAAGCCATTATTACCAGCGTCTTAACATTTGAAATCCAGAATAGGACTATTGTTAAATGTACTTATCCCTTCCTATAACCGCCCATAACATACTGCCAAGATAAGAATCTTGTGTCCATACATAATGCAAAGAAGTTCTCTATTTTCACTGTAATGGGGATCTAGCTGGATTTTCTGCAAGAAGCTTTACTAGAATTACGTTGGGGACTTGGTATGTTTTGTATAGAGTTAAAAATGTTGTCATATGGAAAAAAGGGAAGTGGTTACCAAACATAAATGATCAACTTTGCAGCAACAATGGCCAAAAGAATTCTTTCTATGTATACAAATAATAAAAAGGTACACATCACTGTTTACCATACTGTTTCTAGCTTGGGATTCTGAATTATTAATCTATGTGCTCAATAACAATACATAATTATTAGGTTAGGTAAATTGTGTTTATTATTTTATAAATAATAACGAAGAAATCACTTATTGCAAATATATGTGCATAGCTGTCATGGCCTGCCATAGTACAACCCCGAATAGGAATAAGTTGAGACGGTATGTAAAGTGGATTTGCACTTATTTTATTGCAGATTGTATGAACCTCAGATATTTCATGTGTTGTCTGGTCAACTTCATTTTATTAGTTCACATTAATAACATTATTAACATTAATAAGCATCCATTCCTGCATTTTAGGCCTGCAACACATTCCAAAAAGGTTGGGACAGTTAAACATTTATTATTTTGCAATGTCGCCATACCTTTTCACGACACGTAAAATGCATTTTGGCACAGAGGACACCAAGTGATTTAGTATTTTTAGGTATGATTTTGTTTCATTCTTCCTGCAAACACGTATTAAGATGTACAGCATTGTCGTTGTTGTACTGCAGGTACAGGTGAGTGCAGTACCCATACAAACCTTCTTCCACAACCATTGTAATTTATGTATCGTGTAGTTTTGCATTGTTTTGTTAAGAAAATGCATGAGCATCTCTGGAAAAGATTTTTAGATGTCTCTAAATCCAGAGAAGTCAACGCCATGGTTACCCTGCTAAACATGGTTAACCTGCTTGTTTTTTTGCACAGTTTGAAAGTGGCATTTGTAAAATAACTCCATAATGTAGTGCTTGACAAGGTTTGCCAAAGTAATCCCTTTTCAATATGATTAAGTCAGCTATTGGTGAATGGCGGTTCCTGATTCAGTGCCATTTGGAGGGTTCAAAGATCACAGCGTTAGGCTTAGGCTTGTGCCCCTGGACTTTACGCACTGAAATTCCTCCCATTTCTTTAAATCGTTTAATGATATTAAGCACTGTAAAGGGAGAAATATGTAAATCCTTTCCAATCTTTCTTTTAGGTACATTGTTTATAAACATTTCAAAATTTTTCTCAGGCATTTGATTGACAAACTGGAGAACATCTGAACATGTTCGCTCCTCAAAGTCTACCAAATCATAATTACAATCACCTGTCGACATTACCTGTTCAAAATCGTATACTTATATAGCTTTTTAATACATTACCAGCTCTAAATCATCCGCTTCCAACTTTTTTGGCATGTCTTACAGGCCTGAAATGCAGAAAAGTCTGTATATTAACAAATTGAATTAAGGCGACCAGACAAAACATCAGACAACATTTCTCAGGTTCACTCTGTATGCAATGAAATAAGAGTCAAAGTAAATGTGACATGTGTAAGATGGTGTATTTTTATATGCATTTTTCACACCGTTCCAACTTTTGTTTTTCAACTGTTTCAACTCTGATTTGGGGTTGTAGTAACAGCCCTGTAATACAACACATGCAATCAACATTTTCTTGGGATAGTGAAATGGTGTAACATACACCTAGCTCGTCTTTTTAAAGATCCAGTATGATGAGGCAGATTAGGCGCTATGGAAACTTCGTGTATTTTGTTACAAAGTGCCAGTAAATAAAGAAGTAGAGCATGTGGAGGTGTGTTGCGGTTACGCATACCTTCCCACATTGGCTTTGGAATTAATAGGTCTTTTGAATAGAGCTCACAAAGAAGGGGAAGGAAAGTGGCTCATTGTTTGAGCAGATAAATGCTCAGTACAGTTTGGCATAAAGCTGTAAATACTGGTGCACACACACATAGTTATGGATGTAATGTTATGCGCACGCGTACATAAACACACACACACACACACACACACACAAAACATCCCTCTCCACACCAACATGTGAGCATCTGCTGCAGTTATTCACCCAATATATATTCATAATGTTGTGTATGACTTTGCAAGCTTGTATTTCTAACATAGTGGGGACTGACACCACTGATCCCAACACACAAACTATGATATGGTCTTCATATAAGTGCCACAAATACAATATACCATATATTCATTCATTCATATACTGTATTCATTAGTCCATTCAAAATAGTCATAATGATGTGAAACCACAAAGAAAACCAACAAAATTCTCATTCTATTGCTTGAGGAGAAAACTGCACTTTAATACAAAACAATCTCCTTCCGACTTTGAAGCATAACAGAGGGAACTTTATGATTTGGAACTTCTTTGCTGCTCCATACCCTAGACAGCATGCAGTCTTTAATGTAACAAGACGTATTGAGAAGGATATCCGTGTAACAGTGACGCTTAATAGAAGTTAAATAATATTGAAATACAATTATTCAGAAGAAATAGCAATAAATCAAGATCAGAATGGTTTCAAATGAAGCAATTCTCTGAGTTCATAGAGTATTTCCTAAAAATACACCCCTCATATTTTTGTAACTATTTTATTATATCTTTTCATGGGACAATACTGAAGATATTGAATACACAATTGACACCATCTGAACCAAATAAGTTTATCTTGGTCTCATCAGACCATAGAACATGCTTCCTGTTATCCATGTCCTTGCTGCTTTTCTTCAGCAAACTGTTTGTGGGATTTCTTGAGCATCATGACCCCCTCCCCTTTAACATCTGCAGCAACGCTGGCAGCACTCCTATGTCTAAAAAAAAGCACCCTCTGGATATGACGCTGAGCATGTACACTCAACTTCTTTGGACGAATGGTGAGGTCTGTTCTGCGTGAAACCTTTCCGGTTAAAACATGGTCTTGGCCACAGTGCTGCAGCTCACTTTTAGGGTTTTGGCAGTTTTCTTATAGCCTAGGTCATATTTGTGTTAAGCATTTCTTTTTTTCAAACAAGTTCCATGCCACGAGGTGCCATATTGAACTACCAGTGAGCGGTATGAGAGATTGTGAGAGCAATAACACCAAATTTAACGCACCTGAGGCCTTGTAACACTAACGAGTCACATGATACACACAATTTGAACATTTCCACTTATGGGTGTACTCACTTTTGTTGCCAGTTGTGTCAAAGTGTCATATCTTCAGTGTTGTCCAATGAAAAGATATAATAAAATATTTACAAAAATGTGTGGGGTGTACTCACTTTTGTAAGATACTGTATATTAAACCAAATTATATGTTGTGTCATGATCTGATCTTTTATCAATAGCATCAACTAAATATATAGCCATGGGTTATCATTACCTTATCTGCATCGTGGCTGTCTTTCTTTTAAATATTTGCAGGTGTCCAATAGTCCATGTGAAACAACAAAAGAAACGGACTCAGACTGAAAGCATTCAAGGAAATAGGAAATGTAGAGCCTGTAGTGAATTTGCACAACTGTAGTTCTGCTCAGCCAAAAAGAACACATTTTACTTTTTACCCTTGTCATTTTAGTAGGTCACAGCACTGGGTCACATTCTGCAGTAAAGTGGGTCTGATGACTCCCCTGCTGAAAATGATTGTTCACATAAAATCCCAGACTGGTTCTCCTAACTGATGTGCGGATCTGGTAATCAACTACAGGAAAAACCACTGCTGCTTAATGAGGTTCTAGCAGTGTGAATCGATTTGAAATAAAAATAGATGAAATCTTACCAGTGAGACCAAATAAACTAGATAACATGACCACTGCAAAAGCAATCTGATAAATACAACATTTTTTTTGAATTATCAGGGCTGAATAGTGATAGCATGACTACTGAGTAGGATTAAAAAATACTGATGTCCCCCACACCTTTAAAACTGTTGCATAATTTTTGTCCCCACCATATTTGACGTTTTACTACAATGAAAAAATAAATGGCTAATGTGTAATGTCTTCAGGAGCTTGCTTGTGATTTACAGTGGCCTTCATCTTACCACAAGGTAAAAGGGGGGAGTTTTACAATGCCCACTAACCTTACGCTTTATCAGTGAGTGCAGACAGGAAACAATACCACAAAATACTGTATTTTTTAGATCCAGAGATGCACACACATAAACACTGTGGTTTATAATAACAATAGCATCAGCAAGTTCCTTTTTTAAGTCACTGATACTGTGTCATGCCTTACACCATTTATAACAGTGAGATAGAAGACAGCCATTGACTGATTGCTGTCCTTTTTCAGTTCCTGTCAGTGCTGAACAGCAATAATCTCAGTGTGGTTCTGTAATCTATCACTCAACCTCTTTTATCACGGCCCATCTATTCTTTAACACTCTGTAAACATGAAAGGGGAACTTCAGCTACCTGTCAGTTGATATTTAAAACTTGTGTCTTGGTAATAGGAAATAAAGTATTCTTAAAGCTTTAGATTACATAGGGTACAGATAGACTGATTTGACTGACTGAGTTGTTTCTGTGAAAATTTGTGTTTTTCCTTACAAATACTAACTTGATGAGATCACCATACATCTAGAATGTTCCTGTAGTTATTGTTCCTTTTTTTACTTAACAGCAAAACAGCTCCCATATCCTCCAATAGGTTTCATGATACAAACAAAATATTAATCCAATTGTTTCAATGAATGGTGTATTTTTAGGAAAGTAAGTAAGGAAACAATTGTGAAATTACCGGCCAGAAGTTGGCACGGATTTCACTAATAAAAAACAGTAACAATATTTTCTATCAAGTTCCATCTTCCTCAAATAGCTGTTGGCAGATCAGCTTTGCAGAACCTTTTTTATTTTCACCATCAATTATCTATTGGATTGAGATCCAGGACTCTAGAATTGCATAACATGGTGCATATGACAGGAATATCTTCTTGAAAAATTACATAATCATCACCTAACCTATTTCCATGTATTATACATGGAAGAAAATTGTCATGGAGAAAAGTGTGCATTGAGTGTTGAGGTAATCTGTTGTATTACTTTACATGCAACTACATATCAAAAAGAAGTGGGGAATTTATTATTTCATTTAGGCAGTCATTTTTCATTAGAATGACCATTTAATGAGGCCATTTGCTTACATTTTTGTCTCAAATATTGTCAAAAGTTTCTACACATTCGTTTTTGTTCTTGTGTGTGTGTGTGTGTATATGTGTGTGTGTGTGTGTGTGTGTGTGTGTGTGTGTGTGTGTGTGTGTGTGTGTGTGT
>JAYJMA010160808.1:0-13749 GCA_036873895.1 Parotocinclus cabessadecuia
TCTCTCTCTCTCTCTCTCTCTCTCTCTCTCTCTCTCTCTCTCTCTCTCTCTCTCTGTCTCTCTCTTTCTCTCTCTGTGTCTCTCTCTTTCTCTCTCTGTGTCTCTCTCTCTCTCTCTCTCTCTCTCTTTCTGTCAAACACACACACACACACACACACATAAAGTCCCTTTCCACAGCGCAGGAACTGTTAAATAGTTGCTTACTGCCCGAGAGAGTTAAAGTTGGCCATGTCAGAGGGAGGGCTTACATCTTAAAATAATTTGGAACACGAAGCGTAGACACTGTTTAAAACAGCTGGACTGAAAATACATGTCTAATTACCCCATCTCTCTGTGACTGAACATCTGTAACCGCTTCTGCCAGCAGTATGGCCAGTGAACTGCTCTTCCTTCCCTAACATGAAATGTACAGTTTGGCATAGCTTTATCTTCTTGAACAGACACCAAACAGGAAGCTCCTATCCTCCATGGATCTAAAACCAGTTCAGCACACAAAGTCTGCACTTTAAGGCACTGACGAATCTCGATTTAGGTATTCTTTCTCCTGACATCCCTGCTGTTTTGATTTTTTTTTTGTTCCAGACACTTCAAGCAGCAGAAGGACAATCCTGATGTGAACTGGAAGGTGAATTGAAATTCAAATTGTGTCGATATTTTGGGACGATAGATTGTAAAAGTAGTTTTTTAGACTTAGTAGTCTAATCTATGCTCATTGATTAAACATTTGAAAGGACACGACAGTACCCTGTTGGGCTGCCTCTAGCCTGGACAGAAGATGGGATACAGGTTCTGTATGCTATCCTGCAGCACTTTTGCCTGCAGATGTTGCTGCTGGGTCTGTAGATCCTGCACACTCATAGGTACTGAAACTGGTGTCCCCACTGGTCCCATAAATGGTCATTTTTGATAAGTCCGGTGGTCTGTGCGGTCTGCCTGTTTTTGCTTGTTTAGTGATTTCTTAATTTAATTTAAAACAAAACGCTGATTTATCGCTCACCCCTAATACTACATATATAATTGTTATAATTTTTTGGTAGCCAAATGGTTTTAATTCTACCTAAAAACAGTATAAATCAGAACAGTTAGAACCATTGTGTGTTTGTTCACGTGTGTAGCTCCTTTGCGCGTGTGTGTGTGTGTGTGTGTGCGCGTGTGTGTGTGTGTGTGTGTGTGTGCACAGCTGCCGGAGGACTTCACAGTAGCCTATGCAGCAGGGCAGGGTGAGCTGGAGGTGGGCGGCGTCTTCTTGCGCATCTTCATTGCCCAGCCTGGCTGGGTGTTGCGTAAACCTCGAGAGTTCTTGGTCTCTCTATTGGAGACGCTCACAGAGCTGCTGGAGAAGAATCATCCTAACGTGAGCCCTGTCGCACAACAGCACAAAATGACAAGAGTGCCATTATTCATTATCTTCCTCTTCTTTTATTAAACTGTTCGCCCATTCTTCTGGGTCTCCTCTTTTAGGGTGAGGCATTAGAAACGGTCACCACTGCAGCCGTTTGCTTGTTTAGCACTCAGGCTCAGTTGGCTGATCAGGTTCCTCCTCTTGGTCACCTGCCCCGAATCTTAGCAGCCCTCAACCACAAGAACAACGCCGTTCCGAAAAGCTGCATCCGACTCATCCACGTTCTCTCAGAGAACGAGGTACAGCGCTCATACGCTTTCATACTTTCCTCCGGTAAAGGAATACACACTGAAAAAGCCAAAAAATCAAGGGAACACTTAAACAACACAGTGGAACTCCAAGTGTTCCCTTTATTTTTTTTTTGCTGGTTGCAGGTTTTCCAGCCATAAATAGAATTAAAATTCTATTACTAATCTATCTACTAATGTGTTTTATGCTTAAGTTGGTCTGTAAGGAGGCCGTCATGCACGTCCTCACATGGTTCTGTTCTGTAGAGCTTATGTTGGGATGGTGAGGCAGCATGATGTTGAGCTTCAGCTGTGTTTTGGTTGCGGTCTGTAAGCCTAGATTAAATGCTTAACAAGAACAAAGTTTAACGTGGCTTTCTGTACTGAAATATTGACGTAGGAAAATCAGACATCTCTCAGTTACTACTGGTAATGAGTAAACTCTACTGCTGAAATGATGAACGACAAACCATACAGGATCGAAGGTCGTAATTACGACATAATATGCTTTCCAAGTGGTCTTTGGTCGGGTCGTTAAAATGGTCGTTTATTAGGCCTGAAAGAAAATGAATGATTACGGAATGACACGGGTTATAATATTGATCTGTTTCACACGATTATTCTCCTGCAACAACACACCATGCTTACCGTGTTTGTACTGCTTACGTTTAGAACTTAAACGTTACTCTTTGTTTCTGTGTTATCACGATTGACAGTTATGTGTTCGCTCCATGGCGGATTTGGAGACCATCGGGCCGTTAATGTGTGGAATGAAGGTCAGAGCTGACCTGGCAGGACTAGCATGTGAAGCCCTCAACCGGATGTTCCAACGAGAGCAAACTGACCTGGTTGCACAGGTAACACACACACACACACACAATAATCCAAATGCCTTTTCACTCGAATAATCTGGACGTCAACCAGTCCGTTTTTAAATTTTTTGAAAAAAAAAAAAAGAAAACATTTTTATTTACTTATTTTGCAAAAAATTTGAACAATAATTTTGACTTTGAACATGAGCAACGTAAATAGTGTGATGTGATATTCCATACACAACACAATCAACATAAAATACATTTTTCCAAAATAATAATAAGAAACGGGGTTTGTAATTTTAATTTTGTTTGTTTGTTTGTGTGCGTGTGCATGTTTCCCTTCATATTTACTCATTATCATATTATTCACTCGTATATTATTTCCTGCCTTTAATAATTTTATGCATTGTATTACATTTGTATAATCATACATTTAAGAATTAATTACACACAAATACAGGTGTAAAAAAAAACCATGGGGCTGAAAATGAACTCCTTTTATTTACATTGCAGAAAATGATCTTGATCTCAAACAAATCACGGTTCAAACAGCTTTCAGGATCCAGCTGAATTCCAAGGCTTCGCTGTACAAAAATCTGTCACACGGTTACATTTTTTTGTGTTCACGTTGTTGGTTGCGTTTGCGTTTGTGTTTGTGTGCAGGCTCTCAGAGTGGAACTGGTGCCATACCTGTTGAAGCTTTTAGAGGGAGTGGGGTTGGAGACTCTGGAGAACCCCGCAGCTACCAAAGCCCAAATCGTCAAAGCTCTTAAATCCATGACACGCAGCCTGCAGTATGGAGAACAAGTGAGCTTACACACACACACACAGAGCTTAATTATTCCACCAGTTTAGGAACACTAACTGTGTTACCGCACATCTCTCTCCCTCATACACTCATACAGGGACACAAATGTCGACACACGGGCCCCTCTTCGAGGCTACAGACTAAGGATAAGCTCCTTCTGATTTAGAGTGCATAAGTGAAGCAACAACCATTAGCTGCTTAAATACTGATCATTCCTAATCTTAACAAATAAGCACTGTATAAATCTAAATTTCCCATGACACTCATTATATCATGTTTGAAATGGAAACTGTTTTAACAGTCGATGTGTTTAGAGACTGGTTTGTGTATAAGGACTTTGTGTTTCCAACATGTTCTTTCTAACACATAGCTACAGAAACTGGTTCACATTCACTCGTTGAGTCTCTCGTTCGTCTGGCCGAACCTCTGTGTTGTTCGTAAAACCGTCTATCATTCGATGTAGGGTAACGAGTAGGAATGCCATCGGAACAAGGACGGAGGAGTTAAACTCTTTTAGCTGCTTCATCTTTACAGCCATTTGCATTTCTTTTACGCCCTTTAAAGCTGGGCAGGATGAACAGCGGCCCAGCTAGCGAGGGCTCACATGCGTGTGTTACGTTGGTTCCCCCGGCAGCTTGCATGACGCAGCTACACTCCACCTCCTTTATTCACTCGCGTATCTGCGTACTCGGGTATACATCATAATTTTAACAGTGACAGTCACGTTGATTTTTATACCCTTTTTACATCTAAATGCAACTAATGCTCGTTTTGTTTTGGGTCTGATCAGATGGAGCGAAATCCTACGACTTGGTCCATAAATCACGGCTTTGATGCATCGTTTATTTATACGTCATTGTTTATTCTCTCTCCTGTTTGCACACTTTGGCTTCTGGCTCACCCCAGTGTAACTGATTTGCACTGTTGGGTGCAAACCGAAGTTTCGTGATTTTCATAAATTCTGATTTTTCTTTGAACAAGTGAAAATTTCTTCTGAACTGCATGAAAACCCACTTTTTTTTTTTTTGTGTGTTCCAGTGCGTGAAAACCCACTTGCGCTAATGCCTGGTCCGTGACCATTTCGCTAACTGTCCTGTTATATGAGGATGCACTGTCATGGTTGATATGGTGCCTTGCTTAATGCTGACACGCTATTTAACCCCAATGCAAACACAGCAGTTCTACTGCAGACCATACACTAACATGATGGTTCTTTTACACACCTGTGAATCTTCAGTGTGCTTATACAGTGTCATTATAAACACATGATGTGAGCATGCGTTGTGTTGCAGGTGAATGAGATCCTGTCCCGATCCACTGTGTGGAGTGCCTTTAAAGATCAGAAGCATGATCTCTTTATCTCGGAATCCCAGACTGCAGGCTACCTGACTGGTATGAGACGTGCATACATAGAGCAGCGATATTAAATCCTGGCTGTACACTTTTTTCAATTTTTGTTTAGTCACCATTGCTAGTTCGATCATGTGATCATGTTGTAATCCTGAAACCTCAGATATGCTTAACTTAGGCTGCTACTCTGTCTCAGAGGTTTATACAATTTCCTGGAAATGATCGCTGCTTCTTGCTGCCTTTTCTTCTTTCCTGCTTCTTCTTTTTACTCTTTTTACCGTCTCAGGTGTGTCTACTCCATCTCTCATGGCTGCCAGTAGCCCGTTGCGAGGTGGACTTTAAGGAGGACTCTTCTTACCCTTTTCTGTTTAAATGTAACGCAGGTAGACTTTGCTTCCTCGCCACACTTTTTTCCATTTCGGTCATTCCTCTTTTCTATTCTTTCCATTTATCTTATCAGATTCTGCTTCATCATGCTCTCCAGGGCTCTGGAGAACCTACTGTATTGCCCACACCCTAATTTGCATTCTCGGCATAATCTATATATCACCCCACACTAACTTTGATGTTTACTGCTCGCGTAAACTTCATTTTGAAGTGTCCCATTTGTAAATCTTTCCTAATTTTATGAGCAGTTTAGATGTAGTGCCACTTGGCGATCCCACATCGACTTTGTTCAGTTGTGTGTTACTTTGTTGTGTTAGGAAATGTGAGGTTATTTGATTAAATTTTATACATGCTCGTGGTGGGGGGAAGTCGATTCTTAGATGGATGTAGGTGGATGAATCGGCATTTATTCCCAATGATAAAAAAAAACCCCGATTATTTAAACGATTCACCACTACATCAGTGTCAGTGCTGCACTGAGAATGGTCCAGTACCCAGATAGTACCTGATCTGGGCTGGTCCTGTGGGGGTCCTGACCGTAAGAG
Source organism: Parotocinclus cabessadecuia (assembly GCA_036873895.1). Classification (NCBI taxonomy): domain Eukaryota; kingdom Metazoa; phylum Chordata; class Actinopteri; order Siluriformes; family Loricariidae; genus Parotocinclus; species Parotocinclus cabessadecuia. The sequence goes on from JAYJMA010160808.1 coordinate 5,535, forward strand.
AACAGAGTAAAGGGAACTAAAAATATATAAGAGAAGCAGATGGACTACAGTCTGTAATTGCAGAACTACAAAGTGCTTCTGTATGGTAAGTAGAAATGATAAAATGGACAGTGAGGGAAGAAACATGGTGGACCTAATAAAAAATGAGACGGGTTTAGAGCCGTGTGGGATACTTTAGAGTACTGGGTGTTAACAGAGTAGGCAATATACTGTTGTTTAATATCACCATTGACCATTAACTTTCTTTTTTTTAGTTTCATATAAAAATGCGCTAATCGTAACTGACAACTTGCCAGCAAAAAGGCTGTGAATTCCCAGTTCTGCCAGTCCTGAATCCTTGAGCAGGTCTCCTTGCCTTCATTTAATAAACAATAGCTCACAAAAAATTAGGGGATATTTCTAATGTATACATGAATACATTGTGCTTTTGCTTTTTTTAAAGAAGCATTTGTTCTTTTTTTTGATTAAAAAAAAAAAAAAAAAAAGCAAAAATTTGTATAATGGAAACGAGGTGGAAAAAGAACTTTTATTTAAGTGGTGAAAATGCGCTATATAAAGGGCTGAACGTGCTGGAGACAGCAGTGGCAGCTGCACTTGGAACATCCCAACGTGTGATTAGCAGACTGTAGAATTGCTTTGGAGAGACCGGAACAGTATGAGGAAGACTAGGGCAGGGCCGCCCGTCTGCCACAATAGCAGGAGATGACCTCTACTTGACCTTATTGGCAAAAGGGAGCAGGTACAGCAGTGCGAGACTCGCTGGGACAGTTTCTTGCTGCCACTGGATGACAGATATGCACCCTACCATACGAAATCGGCTCCGTCGTGTTTGACTGCATGCCCGGTGACCGATGGTATGGGTTCCATTATCTGCCGAACGCCGTAGAAGTTGAGCTGATGAGCATCGTCATCGAGCCGCGATGAGTGGTCTACTGTCATCTTCTCTGATGGGTCAGTTTGTAGTCTGACAATCATCTAGTCCTGATCTGGTGTGAAGGAGGAACATGGGATAATCCAGGTTTCGTGTGAGAAAGGAACTCGTTTTGGTGATGGACAGACCAACACTGGTGATCCTACCAAGCTCCACGTCATCAGAAATGGATTTGTGACTGCTACCAAATACCAAGATGAGGTTCCTGCACCCTATAGTGGTACCCTATGCCGGAGCAGTTGGAAACAACTTTTTTTTCATGGACGATAATGCAAGGCCCCACCCACCCTGCACATCTCATCATCAACATGCTTCAGGGGGCGGCATGCATCGAATGGATGAACTGGCCTTTACATTCTCCAGACCCAAATCCCACTGAACATGCTTAGGATGTACTGGGAATGCCTCCCACAACACTTCTTTCGCTGGAAGTTGCCCTGGAGCAAGAGTGGCAGAGGATCCCACAAAAACTGCCGGACAGTCTGATCCTGTCCATGCCCCATCGCTGCCAGTGTGTTTTAGCTGTCTTGGACAGCGGTGACACAGTGGTTAAGGTTCTGGACCTTTAATCAGAAGGTTGAGTGTTTAAATCATGGCTGTGTTAGATGGCAAAATATGGGTAAGTCAACAGGAGTGCATCCTGTAATGCTTAATTTCTCGATTGTCCCTGTATTTTCTTGTCCACCCCTATTTGTTTAGTTTCTTTTTCATTTCTGCTCTCAAACCTGGCACAACAACAACATTCTGTTTTGTCGCAGCCATCACAGCCCTCTCTCCATACCCCCTTCACTCTTCACTTTATGAGAGATGGCAGCCTTGCTGAGTTGGACAAGGCACTATTACCCAGTAAAGTTGCACTAGTGAGAGGACTGAGTGGTCCTACTGTAGTCTAATCGTTCCACGTTTGGAAAAGTCAAAATCAAGGCCAAGTGTGTGCAGGAACAAGTGGAGTTAATGATCTACCTCAAGCGAAACACAGTTAATGCTGTGGCATAAAATGTGGGCGACGAATAAAGAGAGTGGATAGGAGAGAAAGATTCATTAGGTAAAATGGATTACATCAATTTGGTCAGGTCCAGTTTGAGGCCAATTTACCAAACTAAACAAGCTTTCACATCGAATTCCAGGCTGAGGCAAACAGACAGGCAAAGGTGCTTGACCAAAATGACCTCTTAACACACACTATCACACTGCTCACACACTATCTCTCCCTTCTTTAATTTTCTTTTCTTTCATTTCACAATGTCATCGGTTTTCTAGCAGGAATCGGAGAAATGAAGAGACTGAGACAGTAAAAACAGTGATAGAAACAAAGGCTGACGGCTCTGCTCCCTGCCGTGCTTTGATCAGTGCGCTGATGAGGTTTTGCTGGAGTTGTGTGCTTACTCTCGGCCCCTAATGAGGGAATTGGGGAGCGTAGTGACTCTTTCCCCCATACTGGCCTCCCTTCAGACAGAAAAAAATAGAGCGAGACAGAAAGAGAGGGCAACTTTAAAACGTCATGCCCAATCAGGCTACCTGCACTTTTGCTTTTTACATTGCAAGAGGGAATGCCTCTCACGCATACAGGCAAATTCTAGATCACCCAGTCTTCAGATCTAAACTACTTACTACTGTTTACCCATTACTTATGTGTTTACAAAGGTAAATCCGATCATATGAAACAGGTAACATTTTCACTGGAACTAAAAGTCCTAATAGTTTAACCATGATTATTGCACTGTTTCTACTATGTCCTAAGTACCTGGCCAGTACATGGTGAAATATTAGGGTGGTACCGATCCGATATTCTGTATCGGTATCGGTCTGATATGTGGCAAAATCACTATATCGGAGATCGGATGGGGAAAAAAAACAGTTTAACCCGATATCTTTCCTATCATGTATATACTTTAAACATAGATGTGTCACGTGAGCAATAGCTGGAACTCGAGATAAAACTGTTAGCTAGCATTGTGGTCATCATGTCAGTTATTTACTCAATTATGATCAAAGTAAAACAGCCAAGTGCAACGTATGCAACGTCAGTGTTTCAAGAGGTGGTAGCAGTGTATCGGTCTGATATCGATACCGCCAGATATTCAGGTCTGCAGTATCAGTATCGGTATTGGGCATAAAAAATGGTATCGAACCAGTCCTACTAAATAATTTAATTTAATGGAAGTATTTAAAATGGCTCAAAAGACACAACTTTCTAAAGTTTCTTCTAAAGCTGGCCCTAGTATAACATACTGAAAGATTTGACATACACATTGAAGCCCATGCTCTACATGAACCCTCATTCCTTAGAAGACTTTGCATATTTAACCCCATGCCCACTTGTTTTTGTGTGTCTGCCTACATAATGTATAGGCATAGCAGACTTGGCAGCATGAATAAAATCATCTTATCAGCACATAAACATGCTATTGACACCATATCTGTGTGATGGTCACTCACTGTATTGAGGGTCCAGGTAGCCATTTCGTGGATCCATGGCAAACAGGGTGCCCCGGTAGGGGAGGGTGTGCTCGGACAGGTGAGGCAATGACGTATGCAGTTCCTTTTTAATCAACGAGGGGCGCTCTTCTGTGGAAGTGGACGGCTCCTCACTTAACTTAGCAGCCGCTGTACCCAAGCCGGCTAGCGCCAGCTGCCCGCCGATCGCATTGCGTCTCTCTCGGTGATACGGCGAGCCAGAGCTTTCATCCTCTGTTAGACAAGAACATAGGTGAAATGTTAAACACTGTGATCTGTTTGGTCCACACAATTTTTGACGTGCGATCCACTTTCCTAACATGGAAATTCACACTCATGAATAGTTACGTTTGTCCTTACAATTGCTCTACTACAACCGCTAACGTTCATTAAGGTTATGATTCATTACCTTAGTTATAAGTAAAATAACCTTATCGGATCGCGGACATATATGTGAGTCTGCGGTTCTGAAACTGTCCGATTGTTTTGAGAATCCGAAATTAGCTGAGCTTCTTCGGGTGTTTTTTAACCATTGCTTAAGTGGAGCTGCAAAGTGTTACACTGATTTACAAAGGCACCGAAACCTAAGCATGCATCCACACAAACTCCCAAAACTTATAAAAAATGGCGTATATACAAATGTCATCTGTATTAAACCAATTCTAAACGATTACCACAGTCCTATCTGTTGCATTCTTCCTGTTTAGTTTTCCCTTATGACATATACTTCCATCCTTCTTAGTAATAAAGTCACATATGAGACCTTTGAAGTTTCAGTCAGTCAAAAAGATTATTGTCTTTAATCTGTACTTGGTACAGCACAGCAGATCTTAAATTATTTTTGTAAGCATTTCTAAAAGTGTGATGAAGAAATTCTCTGGTGTATCCAGCTGAATAAACATACATAAATCATTCTTTTTGTCATATGCTATTTTGTAATAACCGTTTCTTGTTTTCATTTTCCTGTTTTGTGCCTGGTTTCTGTGCAGCCAGCTTCATAAGCTTCCTTACACTAACAGCATTGAAGTCCAATGTAGTCTATTACAGAGCTAAAGGTTTAGGTTTCATGGGGACTTTTTTTCAAAAAGACAGCAGAACTAACCATTTTACAAAACAGGGGTGGCTATATAGGAAAGTATGAAAATAAGAAAATAGATATTGACATTACACAAGCAACGCACTTAAACCAGTACGACCCCTTTTTCGAATCAAATTGACAGACAGGTCAATTGCTTACCAGAAGGTCCCCACAATGTAAAAAACGGCAGCCATTTTTATCCTATTGAGGGCATTTGGTCCCCACGCTGTAATATGAACATGGGCAAACAAACACACACACATATGGATCCACTATAAACAATACACAACATCTGCACATCACATATAGCATACAAAAAATTAGTCCGCAGATAACTTTGATCTCTGCCTCTCTCTCTCACACACACACACACACACACACACACACACACACACACACACACACACACACATTAGGTCCTAACAGTTATATTTCATTTTTTTCTTTTGGCTCTTTTGATTTTTTTTAAATAAACATTGACATTTGTGTAGAAAAACGCTGTTAAAGACGTCAAAAGCAGTCCTTGCTAGTCACAATGCTAGGTTTCCGTATCGTCATAGGGGCCTTTGGTTCTCAAAGTATGCTACGAACTTGCTATCCATGAAGTTAATTCATCACTTCCACCAACCCCTAACCTTAACCTTAACCTCAGTATATCAATATAAGGGTACACACACACACACACATACACGCAGAGAGTTATTTCTGAGCCCTCCACACTGACAGAATGGAGATGAGAAACAGGACTACTGTAATCCGGACATAAAGAATAAAGAGAGTGTGAAAAGAATGCAGGCAGATGCTAAAAATCTATCAAATATGAACGTCTACAGCTGTGTAACTTCTGCTTTTGCAATACCGCTGTCAAAGCCAATTCACTTTTGGCATGTTTTCACGCACATACACTTAGGCCCAGACTGTACACAGAACACATTTGGTCACGCTGAAAGCTCTCGTGGAAGCTGAAGTCGGTGCGTTTGCTTTGAGGGTGTTTTATAGACTTCATGGGGAGTTGAGTCTACAGTCTGCTTTTGGTCTGTCCCAGGCAAATAAACCATCTCTCCCCAGAACACACCGCTGCACAAACACACCCAGGTCCACACAGGAGCGCTGTGGATGTGCTTGCTTAAGACTGAGAAATGAAACAGACCAACATCCCGGCAATGGACAGGCAAAGATTTCCCACAATCACTCTCTACCTCTCTCACTTTCTCCATTTGTCTCTCAATGTCTCTCGGCCTGTGTCAGTTCCCTAGCCATCTCTTGTGCTATGTCAGCTCATTCTCTCTCTTTCTGTCAGCCCTCTCAAAGACATTGAATCCCAAGGAGGGAGCAGCTGAGTTTTTTTTTCTCTGCATTCCAAACTGTCCATTAAGTGGCCTCATGGGTAGTATCAACGCCCATGAGCTACCCTCTCCTTCTCACATCCCCCTCTTCCTTCAGCTCTCATCTCTCTCCTTCTCTCTCTCTCTCAACACTTTCACATATTTTGCATCTGTAAAAACATGCCAGCACAGACATGTTCGTATTTAATACGTGTGTCTATTTAGGTAAGCTGTTCTGGAAGGCAGACAAAAGTCTGAAGATAAAACCTCCACGGTGGATTTGTGTGCTGAGTTTACTCAGCCTAGTGAGTTTTCGCTTCTCGAATCTGCTTAGCCATGTGACCTTATTTGACCCCATCCTCTCCAGGTCATCACCTCCTAAATGTGCGGCAGCACCGGGATTTAACTTTACCTCCAGAGTGAGATTTCCATCAGCACATTCATTAATCAGAAATACGGTACGATCTGTTTCACATGATCCTGAGTTCTTCCACTTTACATTACAACTTTCACTAATGTCATTTGTATTAGCGGAAACGTAGTACAACATACATTTTGAAGAAGTTACTGCAAGAAGTCTACTGCACTGTATATATATATATATTGAAATGTCTCTGTAAAGATTTGGGGAAAAAAAGAAACTTGTCAAACAGTCAAAACTCTGGAATCAGGCGCTTGTCGAATTAATCAGTTCTTGAAGCATGCATGCTAAAAGAGTCCATGTCTGAGATCAAAATCACAATGTCATTCACAAATCTTTAACAATCAAAATGATCAAGCAGTCAAAATTTTTAAAAATCTGATTTACCTAACTGTCTGAAAGCGTTATTTTTGCAATTTTTGAAATTAGTCAAAATTCTCTAAAAATCTCAACTTGGGAACAATCCAAAATCTACTAAAGACCTACTACACTAGGCAATCTGGATTGTGCCACGTTTGACCCCTAGATCGCAGTTTGCTTAACTAGTGTGATCACTCTGTGCTGTCCTAGGTGCGGTGTCCTGAACTGTGCTCGGGTATGCTGGAAGACATGGGCTGGGTCAGGATTCAGATGGACTCCGGCAAGGTATTCACATCGTGTGAGTGCACCTGTGCACAGCATCTGCTTCCACCATAAAAATCATCTTATACATGTATGGGGAGAATGGACAATCATGCTCTGGTACGGTACTAGGTAACCGGGCAGTCAAAATTCCAGTTAAATCCAATTAACAACCAAAAATCGGAATTGGAATTGGAATCACAAAGTGTTTCTATGGTTAGACCATTAAAAAACACACACACGCACGCACACACACACAAATACACATATATACACAGTACACCATCTTAGGAAAAACAACAGTGTGGGTAGATTGAAGAGTGTGCTCCATAAAACCCCACGAGGATGTGGTTTCCCCGGCTGGGTTGCGTGCGACATCCATGTAACTCTTTCTCTCTTTCCTTCTATCAATCTTTTGGACTTAGTCTGGTTTTCTGTGCTGTTTTGACCTCTTCTTACGGAAAACTCCAGGACAATTCATATGTAATCACAACACAGTGAGAGACACAGATAGAGAGAGATTATGTGTTTCCAATGTCAGTTATTTTATAAGTATTTAATCCTATACTGCACAGCCAGTGATCTTATTAAGAGAATAATGGTGCTAAAGCTGGATTAATAGGCCTACTCTCTCAAGCCGCAATACTGTCACAAATGGATTTAAAAAGCAGAACTTTTCCTGTCTTCATAGACACACGAGTGCAAGGATTTGATGGGACTTGCACACGTTAGGAATCAATCATTGGCATAAACAAGACTGTATCGGTGTGTGTACTGGCTTAAACGTTCAGAAACAAGATCATCTGAATCTACGTGACAACGTGCCGTCTTGAAGTCAGCAAATTCAATCAGCAATATTATGGCTAACCTATAGCCTTCATGGCCATTTATAACAGCTTTTCTCAAAATATGATGTGACATTTAAAAATAGGAAGCCTATGATTTCTGCTCTGTGGTTTCCCACACTGATTTAGGCCTGAAAGCATTTTTGTCCAAGTTTTGTCCATTTTCCAAGTCCCCTAGATGCGAATCTTCAACTAACGAAATGTCACAGACGTGAACTCGTGTATGCAAGATATTAAAATGATCTGAATGCATTTCTGGGGCTTGGTGACAGCGAGAATGTAGCAGAATGCTACTGTTTACAGTTGCATACAGACTTTAACAGCTAGTTGTTGTGCTACCTGAGTGCAGTACATAAGTAGTTTAGTATGCCAGTTTGTGTAATGTACAAGGTAAGATTAAAACCTTTTCTTGAACTAGGATACCATTTTTAGAATTTAAATGCCTTTTCAAAATAATTATATTTTCGACAAATTGCCGTCCCAGGATGGGAGAACATTTCGAGAAGGCAAAAAACGAATAGCCTGCCCAAAAAACGG
>JAYJMA010160828.1:0-13745 GCA_036873895.1 Parotocinclus cabessadecuia
AAGTCCACCTCATTTCGTTTTTTTTGCATTGTTGCTTTTATTGGCTTTGTGAAAACTACCACCGAGCTCCACATGCTTGATTGGTCGATATCTAAAGTAACGGAGAATACGCTGATGAGCCAAAACACTATGACCACCTGCCTTGACATATAACACACACACACACAATTACAATCTATTACATCAATGCTCTCTTAACGTTGAGTCTCTTTGTATTCATTGATTTATTTAGACATTTTCTGCTTAAATTAGTTTTGTGGGGGGGAAAATACTATATATATATATAATAGATTTTTTTTTTTTAACACACATTTTAAACTTTGTAATGTCATCACTGCCACAGGAACGGACACCTTAAACCTTAAGCATTTGACTCAAAATATTCAGGACTCCCCCAAGCTTGTGTCACCATGCATGTAAATGTATTTTCTGTATCTTTTACTAGGTAACCACTTATTCAAAACTGTTGCATTTCTACTAAATGTCTCATCATTTGCATGCAGTTCCGTATTGGTTTTAACTTTGAGACTTTGTCTGTTCTCAAATCCATAATTTGTTGCCCATTGGGGTCACAGGTGCAGCTTAGTAATTACCAGCATTAACTAGGGGCTTTGTGGATTCGCAGAATCATTTAGGTCACAGATTAAGGCTAGGTGTTAAGTATAAAGCCTGGGTCAGAGATAATGTGTTTTACTCTCACAATTAGACAGCATGGCCCGTAATATTCATCCTGAATTTCTGCTTTACAGGTTTACCAGGTAATGAGCTCACTGCTGCTATCCAACTCAAGCATGAAGGACCGTGACTCTCTGACTCTCCTGCACTACTCTAGCTCCAATAAAACAGCACCACAGTTCCCCGCTCCCAACCTTCACTCTTCCACTCCAGGACTCGGCAAGCCCCAGGCGCTCTGCATGCAGTCCAGCCAGCACCTTATAGCCTCTATGCAGTTGCAGAAACTCAACAGCCACTATCAGAGCCTGGCTGGTTCCACAGGAGCTGCTTCTGGCCCAAACCGAGGCTTCAGTGCTGCTGCGATGAGTCCAGGGCAGATCTCCGGACCCGGGATGGCTCAAGGGCCTGGGATTATTGATTCTGATCCGGTAGATGAGGATGTTCTGATGTCGCTGGTGGTGGAGCTCGGTTTGGACAGGGCTAACGAGCTTCCAGAGCTTTGGCTCGGCCAGAATGAATTTGACTTCATATCAGATGTTCCTGCTGGATGTTGACGCTCAGAAGCAACTTTATTGCCTAACTTTTGCACCTTCGATGGTCAATGAAGACGAGAGAGATTTTTTTTTTTTGAAAGTTTCAGGTTTAATGTTTAAGTTGCAGAGGTCTTGACGACGACGTACTCACAACCAAAAGGCTACAAATCTAGCGGAGAGGATCAACTTGGTGATTCAGATTTAGAGGGCTTGCTTGTTTTAATCCCCAGCAAGATCTTGAAAGGAATTTCTCACAGTCTGACTCCAGACATGGAATTATGCAAGACCTAGAACACGAGCTGCACCAAAGGTGCCTTATGGCATTCCTAATGTGGATTTTTTTTTTCTTCATGGAGCCCCGAAATCTTAAACCCACCACCGCTTCAGCTGGCCAAATGATGCCTTTGGTAAGGAATGTCACCACCCAAGTGTGAATAGCTTGTTCACCACCAAGACATTAACATTTGAAAGAAAAGATCTGGACGTGATCTGGACGATGGACGTTAGTCTTGTCTGTTGGCACTTACCATCTGTCAGTTCTGTACAGCCGGAAGGTGTTTCTGTTTTGTTATGGAAGGTGATGTCTGATCCAGCATAGGCTGGCCTTTTACAAAATGCGTGCTAGCACAAGTCTCTTAAACTCTAGTAACCTGATCTGGCAGACAGCTTTCCATGATGAAGTATATTTCATGATGTGTCCGTGTCGTCCAGTGTTCGCCCATAGTGCCAATGCCTAAGTGAGTTTGGATGGTTGTGATCAACAGAAGAAATTGTCAAGCAAGATATAGAATATAAATACTATTATAAAAGCACTATATTTGTACATGTTTAATCATGCCTTTGTCTTGCATAAGAATAGAAAAAAAAACATTTATAAAATGAGACTCTACTGTCAAGTTCTTGTTTTAGCGTAGGCTAATGCAAACCTGTGTTAATGATTAAGCGATGGAATGATTTGTTTTATTTTTGGTCTAACATTGCGTAATGAATTCTAAGTGGTAATTTGGCTTTGTTTAGCACTTTCTTTTTACAACCTACGTGATTTACTGTTCTATTTAAATGAGTAAACTGAATTATTTGGGCGTCTAGAGAAATAAAGAGAACGTTGACTTCACCCTGTCTATTTTATTGTGGTTTCATTCAGAAAATCTATTCTGTTTTAAAAGCAGTTTTGTTACTTATTTTATTACTAACTTAAATATTAATATTGATTTAAATTATATTACTTACTTAATTTTACTATGACTTTAATATACTTTTAAGTATTTACTTAATTAACATCTAGGTCACCCATGGAGGTCGGCTCCCTTTTTGAGTCTTGGTTCCTCCCAAGGTTTCTTCCTTCTACATTCAGGGAGTTTTTCCTTTCCACTGTCACCCTAGGCTTGCTCAATTTGGGATTGGCCTTTTAATATAAGATTGTAAAGCTGCTTTGAGACAATGCTCCATTGTAAAAAGTGCTATATAAATCAATTTGACTTGAAGATCAGGTAAAGTCAAGTAAATTAAACACAGTTAAAGATATTTCCTAGTTTAATGTGGGAAACTCAGAATCATTCATTAAGATTAGTGGTACCGTTGCATGTATTCTTCCCTGCTATATGATGTGTTGGTATGCTGGAAAACCAGCTTAGAAAAGAGTAGAGGAGTTACCAGTCAATGGCAAGTCCAGCCCACCAACACAAAGACCACTTGGACCATTGTGAAACACATAGCTCATACCTGCTCGCCAACTGACCAACATACAAGCATCCAAAACACAGACTGGCTTTGTTTGTTTGTTTTTTTTATCAGGGCAGATCAGTAGCTAGTTAAGATTCTATTGAAAGCCATTCTAAATGGTCTGAAATTAAAGGTCTAAATGTGTCAAATGTCCCAAATAACTTTATTAAACAATGTCCTGTTACTTAAGAACTCAAAATGTTATGAGTTTTAATTGAAGGCCTCCATGTCGTTAGCCCTTTGTATTTTGAATCATACTGCCATCTAGTGGTCACGACTGACTATCACCATCGTTGTCCGACGTTTGTTTTTCTCGTTGGAATAAGACCTTTAAACCACAGCGTCTCTACAGTAGATAAAAGAAAACTGTCTCAGACTTAATAACTCCGTAACTTAAGAAACTGCCCATCAGCGTACATGAATTGCTATATTGTAAATATGTGGCTCAGACAAAAACTGATAAAGCATTGAGGAAACAGATTAACCAGTGAGAAAGTGGCTGTATAGGCCACAGGAAGAGATTATTAACTGCCAGTCTTTATCTCCTACGACAAACACAAAGCTGAACTGTTTCATCGTCTGGTATTTCCTGAATCAAACCTTCAGCAGAGGGAAAAACAAAGATAATATCTCAACGATAGATTTCTTGTCATATTGTGGTGGTTCATTTGTTCTTGTATTTTTTCTCCTTGTTATTTCTAGAACTGTAAAGCAACTGTCGTCTGTGCAAAATACCTGAAAATATACTAGTAAATCTGAACAGAACTCTTTGAAGCAATTATTTTGAAAATCGTATTTTGTCTTTTTCTCATAATAAATACTAGCTACAGTACATTTCTGTGGCATATCACATTATATACTAAAGCCTTGAGCTACCAATACACTGCTCACAAAAATTAGGGGATACTTCAAAATATAATATCCCATAATTAAATATCCCCTGTATTTTGTGAGCAGTATAATTTCAAGGCATACTCAGTTTATTCAAATACGCCAGCATCAAACGGGGGGCTAGGTGGGGCGGCACCGCTTCCTCACAGCAAGAAGGTCCCGGGTTCAATCCCAGGGCGGGGCGGCCTGGGTCCTTTCTGTGTGGAGTCTGAATGTCCTCCCCGTGTCTGCGTGGGTTTACTCCGGGTACTCCGGTTTCCTCCCACAGGCAAAACACAGGCGTGTTAGGTTAATTGGGATCTTTAAATGGGCCCTTAAGGTGTAACTGTGTGTCTAGGGTTGTTCCTGCCCTTGCGCCCAGAGTTGCTGGGTGGGCACCGGCTGGCCCGTGACTCCATGTGGATTAAGACAGGCATCAACCTCCAAATTAGTAGTCTGAAGGGGTTGCCATGTATGATGACAAAAGTGGTGCCCTAACTGAGAACCCAACTAGGTACCAAATTCTATTTTTAGCATGGCACAGGGTAGGTTTAGAGTAATAAATACGCCTGGAAGGTGGGAGGAAAGTTCACAAATATACTGAACAACTCCACAGAAAGTAACTGGAACCTGGGGATTACATACATAACATTGTACAACACCATACAGCACTACCTACTGTGTCACCATTCCACCCCAACAACAAGCACTGTAACTCAAATAAAGCAGTACTGATTGTGATCCATACGCCGCACCACATAACTGTACGCAGTGGTGGCTCAGCAGGTAAGCCTCTGTGCTACAGATTCAAAAATAGATGGTTCAACTCTTTACTCTTTCTGATTGGTATTAACAGGACAAAAATGAAATGAAAAGAACATTTTCCCCCCACACCTGTACACCACCTCCTCCAGCCTGGATTAGTAGCAAGCTGGGTCCATTGACTCATGTCGTTGGCACCAAATTCTGAGCCTACCATCTGTGTACCTCAGTAGAAACCAGGAAAATAAGGTAGTGTGAAATTTGACAGTAGAAACACGAAGTGACCAAATTATTATTTAAAAAAAATCATAGTAGAACTGTGAACTTCAAACTGTGAAAGCAACGGTTTTAATATTAAATCTCACTGTATGTAAATTTATCCTGGGTCCTGGGAAATCAAGATTTCTCAGACCAGACTACTTTTTCCCACCCTTAGGGTTTGATGTGGTGTGCATTCTGAGATGCACTGATATATCTAAAAAGCCGGGGGTCATTTAAAATGGACTGTGGCAAAATGGAAGACTGTTCTGTGGTCAGATGAGTCACGATTTGAAGTTCTTTATGGAACACTGGGACGCCATGTCATCCGGACCACAGATGACAATGATAACCCAAGTTATCAACGCTCCGTTCAGAAGCCTGCATCACTGCTGGTATGGGGTTACATGAGTGCTTGTGATTGCTTCCTACTTAAGCATGCAGCCAATGCAAAGTAATCAAATCAATATTCTTGGAAATAAAATAAACAAAAAATGAACGAAACGAACGAATCATCAAAATATTATGTTAATTTCGGTAAAAATGCACATGCTAAACTTAAAAAAATGAGCAGCTGTTTAGTTTAAAGCCTTTCTTTAAAAGACATTTTCATTTCTTACTATTTTTAAATTTCAAAGAACTCTGCCGTTGATGTGAACAGATGTGTTAATTATGTCGTAATTTGACCTACCTGTGCTCAAAAGGCCTGTTGCACACATTTTTATTGTGCAATAAAAACATGCCTTTATATAAAGTATTAAAAATACACCCCTATGTCATATAGTTATTAGATTTGTGACAAAACTATCAAAGGCCACACGACAGGACTGGATTTTGATAATTGCACTGAAGATAAATAACCCTTGTGGGAAGAGAATTAAATATGGCCCCAAATATGGAACCTCTGGAACTGTCTGGAATAAGAAGAATTGTGTGTCAGTTCTATGCGTTACAAAATAAATATCAAGCTTCCCTGTTGTGAGTGGTTCTGGATTTCTCCATATTCATCCCGTTATCAGCGCCGTGATCCTCGCTCGGGTTTGTCCTGCTCTGTGTGGGTGCGTATGCGTGGCGACTTCCTAAAACAAACACAAGAGCTTTAAATAAAATGATCACACAATGGAGAAAATGCTGTAGACATTGCAGCTGCTTCCTGGATTCCAGGCTAAAATGCCTCAATCATTAGAAAACATCTCTACATGTGCAATTCCGTTGCGGTTTCTCCACTAGAGCATTGATTAATGATCTCCTGATAGGGCATCGAGGCTCTCATGTATAGAGAAGAGTTAAGTGCAGGAGGTTCCAAACCAGGTAGTAATGTCAAAGAAACATAAAAGATATTTAAAAACCACACAAATATGCGGATAACTTTCAGGATGTAACATCAGGACCTGTGCAATCACCAACATTTTACGCTATATACTTTCAAATTTCCATATTCAACTGTTGTTTACATGACAGTGCAAATAGTAAAACCACATTATTAAATCCATCCCAATTAATGCTAAAGTTCATAAATCTATATAAACCAATTCACATCACAAATAAAAATCAAAAGCACAACCACTTAAGAACATAATTGAATGTGGTTTGTAAAAACAGTTTTAGTGAGAGTACACAATTCCAAGCCTGGTGTGTTCTGAAACTATGGAAACAACTTGTGTGGAATTTGGCATGTTCTCCCTGTTTGGTTCTGTTGAGACATTTCCCAAGCAAAGGTGAGGGCTTGAATAAAAATGATCACACAGTGAGGCGAATGCTGAAGGACTTTCCAGGGGTTTCCTGGATTCCAGGCTTACACACCACACTTGTTAGAAAATATTATTAACCCTATTTATTCAAATATTATGCTCACTAGCTGTGTGGATTAAGGTATGGTTCTCCCCATGCCCGATTAGGCTTCCTTTGAGTACTTTTATTGTTTATGTCTTTCAGTCTTTTTTGCTTCAGTAGTGTATTTTTTAGTATTTATTTTTAGTATGTTACTGCAAATGCTTCTTTATTTTCTTAGCTTAGCTTTTTAAAAGTAATTATTTTAATCTGTATTTATTTAATTGTGTTTTGTTTGAAGTACCTCTCTCGCATATTTTGGTGAGTAAAAACAATTATTATTTTTTAAAATTTTAATTTATATTGCACTTTAATTTGCAAAGGTGTTTTAATTTAAAAGAAATAAATGTGATATTTTCATCCCCTTGTCCTTTTATGTACTACACAGAAGAGGCAAACCTCTCCAATGAGCTACAAAGCATTTTTACATTTACTTGAGTAGATTAAAATTTGAAACCGACATTTTTTCTTGTACTTAATTCAATTTCATCAGAGTTATAGTAGAATATTTTACTACTCTTTCCTATTCTAGATAATTATTTGTCCTAATTCATACTGCAATGTAACACCATCCTTACTGGCATCCCTCAAAACCTTCTCCATAAACTTCAACTGGTTCAGAATACAGCTGCCCATATCATCACTAGAATTTCTTCAACAGAACTTATTACCAGCAGCTTCACTGGCTACCTATTAAATAGGAAAATGTAATTCAAGATGATTCTACTTACAATCAAGGCACTTTATAAAGTAGCACCTCATTATCTGTCTGATCTGTTCCACATTTGAGCACCTTCTAGTACAGTAAGATCATCCTCCTTATTCTCACTGTACATCCTGCCCATTTGACAACCATGGGATTTACAGCCTTTAGTCACGCTGTTCCTCACCTCTTGAACACTCTACCTCAAGCCAACATAAACCTCTTCAAACTGGCTCTATTCAACAACATTTATCTTTCAAATTTAATTCAAATCATTGCTATGCTGGATTTTTATCTGTGATTATTCTATGTTATGCTATGTGATTACCGTATGAAAGGTGCCTATAAATAAAACGCATTAGGATTATGATTGCTACTATATTATGCTTTCTCTCACTGCTCTGATTTTTTAATGCTTTATAATAACATGCTGTGATCATATCGTATCTAGCCAGTCGGTTTGACGTGTCACGTTCTTTAGATGATGCTGCTCTGACACTTCTGAAAAAACTACCCATTGTTCGGAAGTGATGAGGATGATAAAAGGTGCAGTCACTGAGCTCCAGCTGTGCTTTGGGAATGAAGAGGAGCAAAACACACTGGCTAAGAGTCATACAGTAAATCAGCAACACACATACACATTCACACATCACAAGGATTGTGATTAAAGGCTTCAAAGCACTGATGTGGGTGCACACTTCCGCTAAATGTGACAAATCCTAATAAATGCCGATCTGTGTGACAGATCAATTATGATCTCATGAGTCAAGTACCTTAAAACTTCAAAACACACACACACACACACACACAAGTAGGTATTGCAAACCTTTTTGCATTATTGTGTGTATTGTGTATTTCTGTAGCTAAACAATGTTTGTTTAATCTTACGGCATAACTGAAATGAACCCAAACCCAAACTTAACCTGACCTTATCCTTAATCTTAATCCAAGTACAACCAAAACATTAAATCTAACTTTAATTGTAAATATGCTACAACTAACCTTAAGACCATCTAACTCTAATCTTATTTTAGTACACCTAACCCTAACCTCAGTTAAAATAGTCCTAACCTTAACCCATTACACTTTAAGCTGAACTCTACTACTAACTTCACAACATATAACCTTAAGCTTAAGCTTGGTACACCTAACCCTAGTGGTACCCTAATCACAGAAGCTTAATCATAATCTTTACACTAATCGTACACCAAACCTTAGTCTTAATCACACTGAACCTAACCTTAAGGCTAATCTTAATCTAAATCTCAGTACTAACCCTGTTTTAACCATAACCCTTTGTTAAGTTACTCTAGCTAATTCAAGTTACACCTTCATCCACACCCAGTCCTAACATTAAGCTCAGCAAATGTATTGTCAGAAATCAATTGTTGTAAAAAAAAAAAAAAAAACAGTTAAAGAAGTATGGACTGGCAAAACAGCCCTGTCATGAGGATAAGTATAGGAAGACAAGGGACACACACACTAACCCTGACTCTTTCCAGATCATCATTGTGTCACACTTCTTCCAGCACACACAATCCTTTACCTAAACTCACAGCTAATGTGTGTGTGTATGTGTTTTCTTGCTATTTTCTCTCTCCATTTTAGTGCACTGCATCTGAATATGGTGCTGCATGTCATGCTAGCTTTATTCACAGACTATGTGTGTCATGGTGTGTATTTAGAGAGAGGGAAGTGGAAACTGAAAGAGGATGTTCTGGCTTTCAGAACACAATCACGCCTACACAAGCAAAACGAGCATTATTCACGTATGTGTTAGTCATGTGACGGAGTGAAATACCCAGGGCATCTGCAATCGTTAATTAACAATACAGCAAAGGTATCAACTCATACCAAAAATTAAGAAACATTTTAAAGATTTTCTTTATCTGCTTAAGCAGTATACAAAAGAAAAAAAATAACCACTAAAGCAACCTGTCTTAATCCCAATAAAAATGAATAATAATAATATTAATAATAATAATACTAATAATAATATTATAATATAATAATAATCTTGAGCCTCTCCTGCCTCTCTTACAGGTTACAGGTGCCAGTCCATTGCAGGGTTCCAAACCGCACCACCCAAACTTGACTCTGCAAAGCCAGCCTAGGCTTTGGACCCTAGTTTTTAGGGAACTTCTCTTAACCCAGAGCCACAGGAACTACATAAGATAAAAATATCTCAAACAATAATCTTCCTCTTAAATATACTACTGACAAAATTAATACCCTACTGTTTGTGAGCAGACTCTGGGATGCCTGTAACGGGCAGCCCTCACCTCACCAGAGGCCATATTTCAACTAGGGACGTTCGGCATAAAAAAAAAAAAACAGTGCACTATTGTTGTCTGGCACAGATTACGTTATATCTTCATGCAGGATGGTCCATGTATATCTGCCATCTGAGAGACTAAGAGATGTGTCTGGTTTTAAATGGGTCTGAGTGCTGGGCCACCCAAGGGCACAGAGAAGGGACCCAGAATGTCTAGCACAGAGACCTGAGGTCTGGCGTGTTGAGGAAGGCAGGTTCATGAGATGGAGCCTGACTTACCAGGGCCTTCAGAGACAGATATGTTGTTCATTTTGGCTTTCCATAGCTCTGTTATGTTAAATTAATATATATTTGGACACAAAAGATTTATTTCATGGTTCAACATCCTTTATTATTTCTGGTGTCAAAAACACGTTATCAGCAATCAGTCATTTAAATCCTTGTGTACTTTTATCACAGGTCATACATGTTAGAGCCATGTTAACAAATGCAGAATTACAGGTAATCAACCAATCAGAATAAAGCTTTACCTGTTTAACTTTTCACGTCCTTCCGACGTGTTTGCCATGCTCTGTTAAGCTGCACACAGATTCTAAAAGGTGTGCATGTTTGTGTGCAGGTGTGTATGCTTGTGTATAGGGGTGTGTGTGTGTGTCGTGATAGAGTTTGATTTCCTTATCTTAAAGGCATCCATTAAAAGGATTCATGGTTTCAGGGATTTCTCGAGTGACTCTGTATACAAACACGAGCTCTATTGTTCGATCTTTTGTCAATGACTCACTCCTGTTTAGCTCATGCTCAACATCTTCATTATACACAGCATTAACTTTATAATATTTATAGCAGGCATTAACAGGAAGAACCTGCATGACACCGAAAGTTAGCATACAATACTTCTGTTTATTCATATCAAGCTGCATTTCATTCCACCTGCGATGATTAAGTTTGTGACTCACACACAGAACACACACACACACACACGCACAGAGGGTGAGAGGCAGGAAAGTATGAGCTGGAGCTTCACCTACATTCCCAGGAGGTGGTGGCTGTCAAAGATTCTTCCTCCACATGCCTTATCCTCTGTGCTGACATCATCTCAGCTGCTTCTCGACGATAAGCTGAGAGTTGTGCATCATGAGAAAATATAGAAAATACAGATAATTGTCCTTTCACTACAATCATGTATCTTCAGCAGTGTGAGGTAGGAAAAGGGTCTCGACGAACAGAACACAGAATCAGAAACAAATTCAATTTCAACAGACATAAGAACAAAAGGACAAGTGAATAACTGGCCAAGCAGACATCGACCTGCGCAAAGTCCTGCCATGGATCCTGTCCAGAGCACACTTCCTGCATCCTATGTTTGCCAGGAATTGGCGCCAAACCCCGTGACCTTGATCAGAAAAAACATGGAAAACGCAAAAGAGAAAAATAGTACAAGCTTAGACTGGTCAAATGTCATTCTGTGGGTGTCTGTAGGAGTAATTCCCAGAGTAATAAGCTGGTAAATTATACATTGAATATGGATACGTATGAAATGTAGGACAATCCAGGACAAGAAGAACCAGTGCATTGAAACAGTGAACAAAGAAAGAACCTGCAGTTTTCTGCTCCTAAAACTGATCTATCAATGACAGAGAAGGAACAAAGGCAGTACGTCCCTAAAGCGGAGGAGGTATGCTAAATATAGTCCTTCATCAAATCAGTCCAAGGGCTATACACATCAGTAAATTTCCATACTAACCCACATACACAAACTACACAACACAGAAGAACTGGAAGCAGAACCTAATTTATCCAGACGATACCCGATTGAGGATTAGGGTGGACTGAATTTGATGTGTGCTCACTTTATTCTCTAGAAAGGTTGAACCTTGCCTCTTGTTGGTATGACTCACAGCAGAAAGAAGCAGACATTGACATTACTCAGGAAACATGGGAAAATCGAACAGGCAGTATAGCTCCTTTATGGTTCCACGTCATCCTGTGTCAAAGAGTGCAGAAGGAATGGAAAAAACAAATCAAAACAATCAAGTGGTGACAACAATGAAATAGATTTTTTACTGGGCTCTTGGGACTGAGTAGTTCCTGTCTTTCATAGAATTTTATTGCCTAGTATGCTCTGTTTGGGTTGCTGGTGTGCTAATCAAACTGCAAAACTGATTAATTCTGAAGGTCTTGATAGTGAAGCTGGCTGAGCAGTGTCTAAAATAGAACATCTTATCATCTCTTCACAGGACCATCACTGTTAAATCATGAATTCAGTTAATCATTTGGTTATTGTAAGTATATCCATATTACTATAATAGTATAATTTTGGTTATACTATATATAATCATATTAGCATAATATTAAAACAATAATATCATGAATAAGCACATGTAGATGTTTAATAATAAAGTCATAATGCACTCTGTAATAACAAAAGAAGCATTCTACTGTACATTAAAAACGTGCCTTTTTAATCGGCAGGTTTACTGCATGTATGAAATTTATGAAAAATAAAGCATAACCAGCCTCCCTTAGACACATACAAACTGGAACCCGAGATAGCTATATGGCTGTTTAGCTTCTCCTAAAAGTCCATAAAGGGAAAGAGGCAGTTCCACAAGTGGAATGAGATTCAATGTAATGCCTAAATGATCTCATAATCAGCGTTAAAGGAGATGTTTGACCAGAAATCAGAAGCTGAAGAATAAGAGAAATTTAACAGGTTAAGAAGCTGTGGGTTTAAGTCATAAAATAGTCCTGAAGAACCAAGCAAGTAGTGCTGACCTTCACTCCACTAGAGGTGTTTATTTTTCTCCCAGTTACCAAGCTGATTCAGCATTTGTGCTTCTCAGGTTCATGCAGTGCAGGCTTAATTTGCCGCCCACAACCCACAAACACACACACACACACACACACACACACACACACACACACATACACACAGGCTGTAGATGACCAGTCAGCTGAGTTCCACAGACAGAAATACGGAAAGCAAAACATGAAGGTGAAAGATCTAAATGTCAGTGTAATCAGTCAGAACTTTTTCCACATCCGTCACACTCAGAGTCTCAGTAATGATTTTGGCAGTGACACAGGATACACCTGTGCTTCAAGCGAAAGCCTGTGAACCCTGTCATGAAATGCGGTCTGATTTTTATCCACATAAAACACAGTGTACATAAAATAATACCACCCTGGTGTAAGGAAAGGACATAAAAGTAGTCACCTGTGACTAAAGCCTACCTAATAGCCTGTAATAAATCCATGAGCATACATAACAGTTGCAGTTTGATTTGAAATGGATTGAACAAGTTTCTGGATGTAAGAGATCATTGAAAGAATTCACATCTGAGGATTTTGTGGGCCAGGCCAGATGTGTGCCTGCTCTGGATTGTTCATGAGGCCAATCAGACACATTTGCAGCCCTGTGAGAAACACTAGAATTGTCATCTTGGAGTACAGGGATGGGAATGTTATGTTCCTTAGGAAGATAATGAGCAAAAGGTAAACCTGGCTCTCCATTTGTGAGTTACTTTGCATGCTTTTTTTGTTAATAATTTAACAAGTATGTGAACCCTTGACTGCCAAAACACTCTTTCTTTCTTCTTTTAAAACGAATGCAATGTTACGGCGTCAGATCACTATCAAAACCAGATTTACCGTTTGTGAGAACCTAGTTTTGACAGTGATCTGACACTATACACTGTTGTGTGTTGTGAGTTATTTTGCATTGTCAAGCTTCAGTTTCCACACTGACATTCCATGTAGAACTTATGATGCTCGTCCACCATGATTCACAGCTGGGATGACATTTTGAAATTGATTCCCCAGAAAACTGTACTTGCATTTTTGCCAAAGACTTTTATTGACAGGATAGGAGTTCAGTTACCTGAGGAATAAATATGGCTTATTAATGTAAAGTGACTTAACGACTGTGCAATTAGATTTAAGCGTGTAATCTGCCTTATATTGATTTTGATTATTAAGTAGGGACGCTATATTTATTTTAAGTATTTATACACTATTTTAGCCATAGAACTTGCAGAACGTTTGAATGGCATCGTAGGGTTTAAATGAATTCAGTCTATAATGAAACTTTCACAAACAGCAAACACAACAATAAAAA
>JAYJMA010160839.1:0-13745 GCA_036873895.1 Parotocinclus cabessadecuia
CAGGGTTCAAATTCCACCTCTGCCACAGTTGGTTCCTTGAGCAAGACCCTTAACCCACAATTGCTTAAAAAAAATCTAAGCCTGTATTAACTTTAAGTCGCTCTGGATAAGAGCGTCTGCTAAATGCTGGAAATGTAAATGTAAAAAACTGAGAAAGAAAACGACTTTTATAAGGTACAGTGGCAAGTAAGTGTGACCTCCCTTACACTTGAGCATCTGGCAGTTTCATCTGGATGCCAAGCTCACTCTTGTAAAATCCAAAGAAGCTTGGCCATTACTGGTCTATTAGGAAGGGTGGCAGCCAAGAAACCACTTTTTTGGAAGGGGAACTGGGCAAACAGGCTAAGAAATGCTGAGCATATAAGCTGGCAAAAAATTGGAATGAAGACCAGTTTAAAAGTGCGTTTTGGCGTAGCGTCGACAATACGCTATATATGGTCATTATGCATTTGCTAAATCTAATGGTGGCCTAAGACTTTTGCACAGTACTGTATATGTGCAAACACCAGCTCACAACATAAAAGATACAATGCCTCACAGGACACACTCAGGTCTACAGGATTGTAAATATCTAAGCCAGACAAACAGGAATAGAAAGCGAAGCCAGCACAGGTCTGGAGAGAATGTAATATAGTTGTCCTCAACTGATGGATGTGGCTGTTAAGAATATAATAACGGCCCTGCCTGTAGATAATAACATTTAAACTCCTCTCCTAAAAAGAGGACTAGACAGACTATAGCTTGTTAATTCATTAGAAGCGTGACTGTCTAAAGCAGGAATGTTTAACTCGTACCCATGCTGAGATTTGTTTTCTCTTTTCCAATGCCCCAGGCATCCCACAAAGGCATGGATGATTAACTAATCAGTTATGCCGTTATCGTTTGTGAAATGAGCTTGAACAACAGTTGCTCTTGTGAAGGTTTTGACATTGTAAAAGGCTACTCACACTATGCCATGTATAGTACCAGAGGACAACACTCCCCCGCTGACCTGCGATCGCATTGTGCTTAGAAGTTCCAGGCCGAAGTATGCTTACGTCATCACATAAATATCATTTGTGGCAGAGAAAGGAGTGTGTGCACAGCCCAATGGACTTTATGGTTGTAGCTACTTTGTAGCTTTGTGGAGTTAGTGCACCCACACACAGCTGCATACACTTAAGGACTCGGTACAGTTAATCAAATTACAGTCCACCTTTTCATGGAAGCCTGTGCACTGCATCACACTAATCAAACGGACCACATGTTGAGGGGCAAATGTGCTTAATCGCGGTACATCTAGCCTAGTGTGGGTACACTAAGAGCACTAAAGAGTTCTAGAGACTGATTTGGGAGAAACTTCAACTGCTGCGCACCCACAAGCACTAGATTTGTTCCAGGGCAATTCATGGTTTGTCAAACATTGTGTGATGCTGATTTGACGCAAGCTGTGCACATTTCGCTTAGAAGGCCCTGTCATGCACAGGTTCAGTAAAGCCTGGACTTCACTATTGCTCAAACTGTATGTGTTTTTATCTCATTTGCAGTGCTGTCGGTTGCTTATACAGCACTTGCGGCTAGACCAGTCACTATACACTTGCGTTACTACGTCTGGACCAATCACCACATACTTGTATCACTCAGGGTACTCATTTGCTGAAAAAAGCAGCACTGTGTATACACTGGTCTATGAACTACAATCGTTCTCAGGGCCTGTGGTGCAAACAAGTGAGAAAGGGGGTATTTTCTTGAAACGACAGCTATGAAATTCCTCAAAAGCACCACTTGTCTATTATGTATTGGAAGCTCTGGTTAAAATAAAGTTAGCAGTTCAGTTCAGAACACACTGAGCCAGGGCCTTAAGCCTCAGCTGATTAGACTGTACAACTGTATTAGTTTTAAGACACTGTGATAAGAGTACGTGATAAGCAGTACATCGTGCATCATGTAAACTTACCTTTCTATACGAGTCCTCTATTGTTGGGTCATACTTCTCTACAAAGATGCCTTGAACAAATTGAACAGTCTGAAAAACAAAATGAAAAGAAACCATTTAGATCACTATAGATATTAATACATATTTCAGGTTACTCATTTAATCATGGGAATATTAACAATGGGTTCATTTTATGTTTCTTAACCTGTTAAAAATCTTATCCCACATTATTGGTAATTAAAGTCCTTAAAATTACAGTACCAAGCTAGATGAATATCATGAATGTAATTTGCAGATGAGCAGACCATATTCCTATGTAGAATAACCCTGCCAAAAATTATGCAAAAAAAAAATTAATTAATTAATTTAAAAAAAAAAAACGTTTTACTGTGCAGAGAAATTGATGAATGCTTTAAAAGGCCTACTTCCCTACTTCGTATTGACTCAGGTAACTCAGAGTGCATGAATAAGCCTAAAGTGCTAATTTCTTTATCTTGACATGGATCTCCCTAGGCAATAGTGAGGTTTGGAATAAAACCATTTTATCTAGACCAACTCTCCCATTCTCATAACTTTCCACAAGACAACTGTGCAAATGCGCACGAGATATCTCTCACATCTGCGTCTGGATCCAGTGTTAACTGGCTGTTAAGGTGACCAGCTGTTCACTTTTTTTTCTGTTTGGAAAGACACTGAGTTTTCCATCTCATTATAGGCAACACACACAACTTAAAACATAGGTAACATGAAAATGACATTAAATGGCATATACGTGTTCAATAGTTCCAAATTACCTGCATAATTTGTACAAATGTAAAAAAAACAAAATGTAAAAAGTGGAAATATCACCACGTGTTCTTAAATGACAAAATCAAATAATGTTTTTTAACTAAATATCACTAAAGGTGTCTGTAAAACAGACATTTGTAATTTATTGGAGTGTTTAATGAAACAGTGACACTAACGAGAAACCTATTTATAGAGTGCCTTTAAACACTTTGTTCAGCATCATAGCCTTGGCTAAGTACAACATCATCGTAATAGAGATATTTCAAATGCATGTTTGTTTGCTCATATGGAGTGTCTTTTTTCACCACTGTTGTGACTGTTGATTATGATTGAACAAGTTTGCATTTCCTCTAAATGTATTAACCTTCTTTCAAATGCTGATATATGGCCAGGGTTAGGTATCGTTTGTATTTGATCGATTCCGATTCTGCTCCGGTTCCTATCGATTCCAAGTTTAATTCCAAAATAGTGAAAATGTTTGGGAATACGACTTATTTCAGCTTAAAAAAGCATTAATTATTTAAATATTTTTTAACCTTTTAACATGACTTAATGTACTAAAGCAGTGGCCTAGGGAGACCGAACTTAAAACTAGTGCAGTATTTTATCTAGGAGAGCACACTCGGTCGAACAGGTATGCTGCTGAATCTCAGTATCATGCAGGTGCCTTATGTCATGTCATGTCTCCTTTATACCAGTACAAATTTCTGGATTCATCTCAACGTGGAACCACATTTTTTGGAGTATTATTAGGCATTCTTTCTAATAACAGCTCCATTTTGGGTTATATTTGTTGTGTAACATCCAAACCAGTTCTATAAACGAAGAACCTTTTTAGTAACTGGCTAAACAAACATCACTATGTACATATGGAACATTCAGTACGTACACCAACTGACCCATTCATTCTGTGTATCAGTCAGAAAACGCGAGTCCAACACAGAGAGTAGACTGGTGGTAATGCCATATTAGGTTGTTTAATATATAAAATGAGTTCTCGTGATCTCTCTGTTAAAGGCAGATTGTGAAGATTATGGAATCATTTAAAATCTAAAATTGTCATACTGCCCACACAGACATGAAGGTATTTATTTATGTAATGAGAGAGTGGGAGGATAGGAAAAGGATAAGAAATAAGGATGTCATGGAGAGTTGAGGATGGGATCGCATTTTAATAGGAGTACAGAAAATTTGGAGGGCTCCATTTAGCATCTAATTATAAAATTGAAAGGGACAATGAACATGTACGACATAACATTGAAACCACTGGCAGGTGAAGTAAATAACTGATATTTTTATGTTGAAACAACACTCTGCTGGGAACTATTGAGTTCTCTTATTCATATGGATGGCACTTTGAACAGTACCACCTACCCAAACATTGCTGCAGACCAAGTTCACCGCTCCATGGCAATTATATTTTCTAATGGAATTGATATATCTTTCGACATGATATTGCACCCTAAGACACTGCTTAAATTATTCAGGAATGGTTTGAGAATAAAAAAAGAGCCAAGTAATGTCCTGAAAAAGTATGGAATTTTTCTAATAAACAAATTGATTTATGTAGAGCACATTGCAACCTAAATGAATTAAATTATCTAATAATAATGTATTTGTTCTAGATACCACAGAACAAATCAGAGCTGTGATAGTATATGGTGGTGGTTTTAATGTTATGTCTGATTGGTATATTTTCTAAAACACAGAGCAAGTCAAAGGCCACAGGACACCATTTTAATTCAGAAACAAATGAAACGTGACAAAACTGAATACCCCAGCAGTCCTATCTTTTAGGCTATGTTCGGAACACGGCCACCATCTTGAATCATTCATCATTTCAGATCAAGGGCAAGTTTTTCCCCCAATGAGAATGTGGTCATGTGCCATATCAAAGAAGACCAGAATTGTCTCTGATATCGACTGCCAGACTTGTAAAATCTATTGTGGTTCAATTGTTATCAACACAGAGGGAACGCAGCCACACAGGTGAGGTAACCTTGCACAGAGCTGAACGTTCAGGATCCAGTTGTTACGAACCCGCATGAGAATGTCTGGAGAGATGCTGTCACAAGCCTCCACGACATGGTGCTGAAGTTGGTGTTTGTTCCGGATTTTCTCAGCACACACAATTTGTTTGTGATGATCCCAGAGATAAATGCAAAGTGGTATGTAGTCAGGTGATCTGGGTGGCATTTCCACAGGTCTATGACTACCAATCCAACGACCAGGGAAGTGAATATCCAGCCACTGATGAACACCTGCTCAGTAGTGTAGCAGGGTCTCATCCTGTTTCCTGTAGTACTGTCACGCAACTATGAGCATTTAGGGTCTGGTCAATGAAAACGGGTCCAATTACACGGGTGCCCCACACCACAATCTTCCACACCACAATCTTTACATCACCTATGACTTGTGTCTGCCATCCAGTGAGGGTTTTCTTTACTCCAGTACATCTCATTCTGGTGGTTAACATCACCAATGACATAAAAAAATTGGCCTTGACACAGAACAGAACGCCCTGTGCGAATGCAGGATCCATTTGATGTTGGTGTAATTCCCACAGCTAGCACTTATTGATATGAAGAATCAGTATATGGTTGACTGGTTGACACCACATTCTGCTGCGACACATCACGTGCTGCATAGTGGACATTTTGCAAAGGCTGCCAAAACTACTGTTGAGGCTTCTTCATCAGTAGCGGTCTTTGAGGTGACCATTACATGGCTTCTCATTTACAGTCCCGGTTTTTCAGAATTTGGCTAGGAGGAATATAACAGTTTGCCTATAAAAGTGCTTTTCTGGGTTTCTGTTGTAGTCCGCAGCTATGACACGGTAGCTTTAGAATATTAGAACATTAGAATCGCCTCAATCCTCCTTTCTTTTCGTCAGTTCCATCTCCAGTTACCTGTACCGGACAACAACATTCTTGAACTGTTTCGATAACTTCTGAATACCAGGAGATATTGTAATGCTGAATGACCACCTTCCCATTGGAAATTTGTCCTGTGACTTGACTCACCCTGTACATAAAGAAGAACCTTTATATTCCTTTTAAAAATACACCAAATTTGGCAATAATATATAACAATGCTTAGAAATAGACTGGGGGAATGCATCTGGCTTTTCCTCAAAGTACATGAAAGATGCTTGATGGCTAAGAAATTGCTCAAACCTAATAGTAGAGCATATTGCTTCACTTTGTGCAATTAAAGCAATGAAAACTTAATCTAGATTAATGCCTAGGAATTAAGCATACTTCACCTGGATGACTCAGATTGCCTTTAATCGAGCATGTACATGGATGAAACTAAATGTAACGCTTAATTGTTGATGAACAGAAAGTGACACGCATCTCGACCGGCTTTGATACTTCAGCGTTTCCATAGAGATCTGCAGATTGTGTGACTAGCGATTATGAAGACCTTTGATCATTTCTCTCTCTCACAATATTCTCGAAAGAAAGAGCAATAATAATGATGCACAGACTGACACAGAGCCTGGCAGACGCACAGAAATGCAGACTGGCAGACATGTTTGTCAAGAGTGCAAAACAAAATGTAATTAAGGAGCTGATTATAATCACTAATAATTATTAGTGGAAGGTCAACAATGCACAGAAAGAAAAAGCTGGGTAGGCAGAGTAAGATGTATGTAACAATGCAAAACCAAGCTAAAATCTGTTCCATTTAGGAAGAGCTCACGTGCAAAAGCAGTTCACACTCAGTGTGTGCACTTTATTAAGGACTCCTGGGATAATCATACATCACAATTTCTAGAGTTTACTCGGAACGGTACAATAAAGAAAAAAAAACATCCAATGAGAGGCAGTTCCGCAGATGAAAAATCTTTTGTTGACTAGAAAGAGCAGCGAGCAATGGTCAGACTGATTCAGCCTGACCGTGTGTCTACGGTAACTCTCATAACCACTCTGTATGACTACGCCAAGTTGAAAAGCCTCTCAGAATGCAGAACATGTCAAACTTGGAGGTGGATTGGCTACAATAGAAGAAGAACACATCAGGTTCCACTTCTGACAGTCAAAGCTTGGGCTTGCTGAATCTCACAGATGGTAGGGAGAGAAATTGGTGCCAACAGCACAAGCCCAGTCTGCCTCGTGTCCAGGTAGTGGTGATGTAAAGGTGTGTGCGTACACATTGGATCCATCAATACCAATCATCAGTGCTTAAATACCAAAAACTACGAGTATTCTTGCTAACCGTGTGCATCCCTTAATGGCTACAATTCACCCATGTTTTAATGTGTAGTTCAGGCTCCATGTCACAGAGCAAGAGTTGTTTCAAAAACATGACAAATCACCTCAATGGCCTCCTTGTTCGCCAGAACTGCGAGCAGAGCCTCACATGAACATTTCCAGTGGAATTCTTGCCATAAAAGACTGAGCCTGTTTTGACAGCAATGGGAGGTCCTACCCAACGTAGCTACAGGGATCCTAAGAAAGTGCTGGGTCAATGAGTTAAAAATTGTGCACCACTATCTAATTACTGAGAAAAAGAAAGCTTTGGGATTCATTTCGGGAAATCTAGAATAGGGCACGTGTGTCTGGTGTTTTGGCTTTTGAGTACTGGTACACTGCACCACTGGGTGTATTTGTGAGGAGATTCCGTTTTACACCTGCTTCAACATCAAAGCAGTTTTCAATCCCTCTAACATCGGTTGGAAAATAAATAAATACCGTAAGCAACCACAGATATCGGTTCATAAATTAAATATGCAATGAATTGGATTGGACCCTTTTGATGAAATAACTCGTATTTAATCAGCGCTGCTAACAGGTTCAGAATATAAATCATCAAGTCATGAAATCCCTATGAACACCTAACATAACCCCAACACAGACCCTCCCCAGTAAGCCAGTTTGTCACCTTTCTGCTCTCCTAAAATAAAGTTGCTAAATAAACTGTTTTATAAACTGAGTGAATGAGTCCTGTCCACAACTCCATCTAGACACATCGAGATGCACTGGAATGCCAACAGTAAGCCAGTCCTTACTGACCAACATCAGAACCATCTGTAGTGGAAACCATCTCAGAAGAGTGAAGATCATTGCAGCAGCAAAGCGGTACAAGGGGTACTCCGACTATGAAATGCTGAGATAAATCATTAATAGGTTAATAAGTTGAGTACACTGTATAAAAAGTATGTCTTGAAAATAACAACTCTGAACTGTGCCATAGTTTCCGTTTCAAGCAGGTGTACAATTTAGCCTACTACATAAATGCTGCAGCAGAAACGAGTACATTTAACTAATAAATTGTGCCATTACACATTGCTAAATGGCTGAAATAGCAGCAATGTGTAATGCTAATAGTGTGTCTGTACTATACGCAATTATTTCAGAGACATTCCTCATAAGAAATGACAGATTAAAGGGCCTATTCACACAGTAACTTTGTATGATAATGTAGTGGGATCAAGCGCACAGGATTATTTAAAATCTAAACACTCTGCCTGCTTTGACTTTGTTTAATTTATTACCAGTTACAATGCATGACCTACATGGAATTTACTGCAAAAAACCCTCTAAACAAAAATATCACATTTTTATTATATTATATTATGCAGCACAATAACAACCAAGGTGACAGTGACAGCAGACAGTGACAGCACAGACAAATTGGGACTGTGGTGGCTCACTGGTTTAGGTTCTGGACTAAATACCAGGAAGTTCAGAATTCAAATACTATTCAAAAGGCCCTTGACCCACAACAGCTTGGATTTTAAGAACGTACCTGTTCTAAGCAAACTTACTGAACGACCAAATCTAAAATGCTTCTCATATTTCCTAAATGTATAATGCATGAAATATAAACGTCATGCTGACTGACTTCATTTTATAGAACATAATCTGAGACAAAGAAGCTACGAGGTGATCTTAATGAACGTTTTGCTTACTCCATATTCAGCGTCTGCATGAATAAAGCAGTGGCAGGAAGTTGGGAAAATCTATTTTAACTGTAGTTTCTGTAACAAACTACTACATGCTACAAAAGCTGATTAAAAGGTAATGTTGTAACCGTTCCTCTTTATTCAACCAACTTGTATACGCAAACATTTCCTCTATATGCAAATAATTTAAGAAGTAGAAGGACCTCTAATTCCGCCATTCAGTTCAGTTTCTTTTGCCATAAACTTCCCAGCAGTGGCATGTTCTTCTCATTCTACAATCATATCTAGTACCACAATGCACTTTTCAATAAACCAGAAATCCTTTCTACTCAGACCAATGCTCCTCTAAAGCCAGTTTAGAATTTACAGCACTATTAGATCTGTTAAAACCTGACCTGATTTTGACCAAGCTGGTTGTATTTTCTCAAGTCAACTAAATATGCAGGCGATGATATTAAATCATTTCTTGTTGCATCCTCACTTAACTACACACCCAGCTCTCTCACACCTACTTAGCCAAGGTCAACAGACGTTAAGCAAACGCGCACAAACAAGCCGACCAAATGTGTCATATGCACATGCAGACAGAGACAGATAGAGGTGAGAAACAAATATGTAAAGGCATTGTACACTAGCAACAATGCCCCTACATAAGACTGAGATTGTGTAAGAAAGTGTGTGGGAAGTATGCATTTCTCCACTCTCCATAATCAGATCAAATCCACTCAGTGCTCAAGACAGATTGCTCATCTACTAGGTATGTTGGCCTGAAGTGCATAGCAAGTTAGCTAATTAGAAGATGAATAAATTCTGAAAACAAATCAAAACGTCAGAAGGCACACTTAAATAAATAGACAAAAAGTCCCATTAAAGTCCCATTTAACATCAGAAGACAAAATAATTCACTCAAACCTGAAAAAAAAATCCCAAATGATATCTCAATATTTTCTTTGATTTTGTCCATATCCCTAATTAGATGCGACATTGCAACCTTCAGAAAGTGTTTATAAAGCTTTTGCATTCCACTTTGCTCTTGTTAATGAGATATTAATCATTGTGTACTAATGACATTAATGGAAATAACACTAAAGGAGGTTTAAATGTAAGGAAGATAATTGATATATTAGATAAATATTGATATGATATAATTGATAATTTATATAAATCGAAGTCAAAACTGTAGCGCACACACTACAGAAGGTTTGACAACAACAGATTAATGGTCAAGCAGAACATCGGAGCCATAACTAACTGTACCTGACAGTGCATTTCATTAAATGAAGTTTGTCATAAGTTTCATATTCAGCACAGTTGTTCGTAGTTTGTAGTCGAGCTGTCTTTAATGCCAGCTGATTCTTTGCGAATTGATGTCTTTTGAGTAATATCTTCCTCAATGCTACCTTAATGCAAGTGAGTAATTAAATCAAACAATGCAAAGTGTGAGACTGGTGTTGCCTGTGTTTTGTCTCTTGGAACAGTTTGTTCACTCATTTTTAACTTCAGTCATTTATGCTTTTGGTTGAACCCTAGCTTGGATTGTGCACTTTGTGTCTTTCCTATACTGCCCACAAAAATGTGTAGATACTTCAAAATGAAATATCCCATAATTTCCACGAGCAGTGTGCTTGACTATAAAGTAATAATAACAATTATTAGGGCGCTTTACATAAAGTATAACAAAATTAAACACAAATTACATAACGGAGACAGTTGAAGACAAGCAGACATTAAATAGAGGAGGAAAATAGAGTTTTAGAAGAGATTTAAATTAGATAAAGCGGTGAATACATGAGCTCTTACTGCAAGTTTGACAGCTTTTGGAAACTGAGTGACATACACGATAACGTCAACTTGCGTGTCATGTCAGTAAAACAACAATTAACATATTAATCGTAGCCGGTACATACCCCACACTCAATGTACCCAATGTTAAGACCGATCACGCATGCATATGCGCGCGCGCACACGCACGCACACGCACACAAATAGCTAAGCACAATCCTGTTTAGCAAATTAAACAAATCGATTTCATATCCTGCAGTCTGGAATATGTCTCTCTCGTTAACATCTAATATCCATTTCATTTCATTCATAGCAATAAAAGGCCATTAATAAGCCTAAAGATAATTGGTTAAACACGGGACAGAAAAAAAGATTGAACTTGACTACGAAAACTATAATTGCCTTCTAAGCCAAAAGCTTCTCCAGATTTCTTTCTGCACCAGTTTTCTTTGATTAGCTCTGTGTTTCTCAAGAGGAAGGACTTCAGCAAGCCACTGACATTATTTTCAGTTCTTTAAATCTTCACATGATGTACTTAACAGTTCCTACAGAAATCCAGATATTCTGAAAGAGATTCGCTGAAGGAGTAACGCTTAAATCATACACGCTTTACA
The DNA here is from genome assembly GCA_036873895.1 of Parotocinclus cabessadecuia. NCBI lineage: Eukaryota > Metazoa > Chordata > Actinopteri > Siluriformes > Loricariidae > Parotocinclus > Parotocinclus cabessadecuia. The sequence goes on from JAYJMA010160839.1 coordinate 11,012, forward strand.
ATCAATGAAGCCCAGCACCAGCTTTTACCAGCTTTTTTTCACACGCGCGCGCGCGCACACACGTTAACCACAAAGATTTAAGAAGCTATATTTTGCTACATGACTAATGGTTTTGTCTGTACTGCTGATCCAAAGCACACAACTTGCTGTCTGTATCACTCCTTAGGAAACTGTGTGAAAGTGTATTAAGTTAGTCTAAAGAGGGGGGAACAGCATTCAGATTAACTCTGTACACTCAGTACTATCCTTCACATCTATTTCTCTCTTATGTCATACTGTCATAGAAAGAATACTTGTCCTAACACCCCAACCTTCTCTTTCTTAAAAACAATTAATAAATTAAATAAAAAACCCAAAAAAACGTTACAGTTTTATAAGTGTATTCTTGTTAAGATTCCTGATTATTAGGAATAGATTATGTTACTGATGTATTGAAGCACTTTTGTAAGTCAGTCTGGATAAGGGGGACTGCTAAATACTGTAAATGTAAAACGTTATTGCTACTAGGAAATGCTTTCGATTTTAAGCTGTTAAGCTTAAATGACAGGTTGCAAGAACAATATGTGGCTGGTGCCCAATTCTCATTGCAGTTTGTCTGCATCTTACATGTGAATTTCGGAACAGGTACTGGACATTCTTATAGTACCGGGTGCAATTAGCATCCATTAATTAAGTTTCTTTTCCGCTTAATCCTGGACAGGGTCAGGGGAGAACCAATGCCTAGCTGGCGACATATGGGGAGCAAGGCAGGAACAATCTTGGACAGGGTGCCAAACCATCTTAGTCTAGAAGGATTTAGGTCTAGAAATCAGATCAAAAAAAAAATTCTGATTAAATGAGTAGTTGGATTTATCTTAGCATGTATAGCCTTATTTTGATTGCAGTAGAGTCATGGAGGCAGCTAGCAAAATCAAACACGTTTACCAGGTCCCCTTTTTCTAAGAGACTATTTATTTTGGGCTTGTTTCCATAGACATTATCCATTTGTGTCTACAGCAAACTTTGCACAATCAAATTAAGAAAGCCAATAATGAGAGCTTGATATTAGCCTAGTAATCTAATTTCTTATTTACATATACCAGTTACACGATTTCAATACATATTTTCTTTCAGTCTTCGCAATCTTGCAAGCTTAACCAACACGGTTGCCAGGTGAGCTTGAAGACTAGGCTTTGGCTATTTTTGCATTGACTGTGGTGTTCCTCATCACCCCTCCCACACAAGATCTGGCTAGCCCAGAATTAACCGTGCCACAAAATTAAAGGCAACGTAACAGCTAATGAATGTTTTGTGGAGACTCAACCAGCATATACTTCAGAAAATGAAGAATTTGTTTATTTAACGTTAAAAAGTTTAAAGCTTACGTCTCATATTTCTGTGAGGTTATTGACTGGTTGCATAGTAGAGATGCAATGTTGACGTTTCCCATATAATGACCCAAGTGCATGTAACCTCACTCAGATCACTGAAAAGATCTGATTTTCTGCAGTGATCTGCAGTGCACGTAAACGCACTCACTGTTTTGGTCCTGATGACCTCCCATCTCTCACCACTGGCCAGCAAACCTTAAATGGAGCCATGTTGCCATTATAGATACACCACCAGTCCAACCTACAGGCATTAACACAGAGTGCACTTTCACAGCGTTATGGGATACTACCTGAAACCGATGTGATGATCAATTTTTACAAATGACACTGGGCCTTAACCATGGTGCATTTACTCGTTGCAGGCATTTGATGCAGACCTACCATGCAGAGCTCATGCTCCAAACAGAGCTAATGGACAATAAAGGTTTGTGTGCTATCCACTGAGAGCATAGTCATCGCTATAGAGAGATACCCTGACCCAAACTGTTTTCTGTCAGGCCCAGACAAGAACATAGCCATCGTGCTGGTGTTCTTGCAAAGGATTGGCCATTTCACAATTCAGCCAAACAAGCAGGGTAAAATGTGGTGACAGGGCAAACTATTACAGAGGCTAAAAGATGGGGAAAACCAGCTGCAACATCAACAAAGGGTTCATCAGGATCATTCTCTTCGCGTGGCTATAAATGTGTATTGTTTGATGCCAGTCACTGTTCGCTTTTCCCAGAAAAACTATTTTGCATTTTCCATTAAAAACTCATTTTTAATTCATGTTATTCACCTCAAATTCCCTAACATTCAAATTCTTTGAATAAGTGTGTTTTTTCCTGTCACAGTGGGCAGGGACTGCCTACAGTATTTCAGAAAACTCCACAGTAATTTCTGCCTGCACTGCTGCTACCATACGAGTCTGGAACAGGGCTTCATCAGAGCTATTCTGCCACAGCTCTGACTCGGCTGGGTGAAATGAGACGAGACCAGCAACATAGGACCAACTCTGTTCTCATAGCCTGCTAATGTCACGGTTCTGAAAATGTGGCCTACTGGGACATTTTGGCTCATATGTGCAGTCTCGGAGGAGGAGATCAGGGGTAAAGTGAGGACATTTCTGTACATAATACTAGAGCCACATGTTATTCTGGATTTTCTCTGCAACACATGAATCTAAGGAAGATCCGTGAAACTGCAAAATGGTAGAAATAATAAAGTAGAAAGGGTAATTAATTTACATTCATGAATAATTCATGACTACAGTACACTTTACATTTTGCACCTGCACCACAAGTGCACTTTATCAATCCATTCTGCAATACAACCATATGTAGCAAATTTTTTTTTGAACTACACACACACACACACACAGATAC
>JAYJMA010160849.1:0-13745 GCA_036873895.1 Parotocinclus cabessadecuia
GGGACGCAACATGACAATGATCTAAAACACAAGGCCAAGTTCACATGTCATTGGCCACAGCAGAAAAAAAGGGAATGTTCTGGAGTGGCCATCTCAGTCTCCTGACCTTAATATCATTGATTTTTGAGTCATTGAATTGCATTTCATTCAAGATGGCCCAAGAATTTACAGGAACTGTAGGCATTTTGCCAAGAAGAATGGGCAGCTTTACCATCTGAGAAAATTAAGGGCCTCATCTTTAACTACCACAAAAGTCTTCAAGCTGTCATTGATGTTAAAGGAGACAATGTAATCTGTATGTAATCTTTTGATCATGGTGATTTGGGTAGTTTCTGTTGTCATTGTGATTTCAAAAGGGCAAACACAATGGTTCAATAATAAATGACATCATCCAACCTCTAACCATGAATAACAGAACAGTTTTTGTATCATCATTCAAATCAAACATAGACATAGTACAGACAGCTCTGCATGCTTCCTACTATACAGTACTGCCTCTGGTACACAAAAATGGCAGAAATATTTATAATTTAGAGCTTTTGTCTGACTCCTGGAACAACTCACACACAAGTAAAGAGAGCAGAGCATCTCTTCATTTCATAGGCTTATGGTAATGAACATGATCTTGTTCCGTGAGCACTGTTCCCTGGTTTCATATGCAATGTGAAAGTTTTGCAGATATACAGTACATTGCAAAAGTCTTACGCATTCATTTATATTCAGCTTATTCTTAGTTTTGTAGTCCATCTGTTTCTCTGCATAATTTTTCATCCCTTTTACAGTATTCTCTAATGGGCAGGACCACCACAGATCAGGCACTATTTGGGTGGTGGATCATTCTCAGGTGGTGCTGTGTTTGCGCTGTTATGTTGGATTTTTTTAACACCAGCATACTGTAGGTAGCATCCTGTGAGCACTGATGGAGGATAAATAACACAAACTGTACAACATCAGATGAACTGCTGTCTCTGACTTTACGTCTACAAGGCGGAGCAATAAAGTGAGTGTCTCTAATAAAGTGGAAGGTGAGGGAACAGTGTTTTAAAACTCCAGTAGCACTGCTGTGTCTGATCAGATTATACCAGAACAACACAGAGACTCCTGTACCACCACCACAGCAGTGTCACTGACGTGCTGAGAATCACCCACTACGTAAATAGTACCTGATCTGTGCTGGACCTGTGGGAGTCATGACCATTAAAGAATGGAGTAAAGGGGACTAACAAAGTATGCAGATGGACTATCTGTAAATGTCGAACTACAACATGCAGTGACCACTAAAACTTAAATAAAGAACAAGCAGAGTATAAAATATAACATATAGAATGACTAAGGGGTTTGAACAGTCTTGCATATTGCAAATAAGAACCTTATGTAGAATAAGAAGTTAATGAGAAGTTAATGTAGTTACCCACAACAAAAAGTCAAGCCTTTTGTGTAGTTTGTGTATTGGTGGGGGGGGGTGGGGTGATGTACTTTTTGCTAAACCTCAGTATTCCTCCAAAGTAGCTTACAGAAATTGTTCACTGAAGCTGCACTTTAAAGTAAATAGCAGATGCTGGGGGATTCAGTGTTGCAGTATGCAGGACTCCGATGCACAAACATATCTTGGCTGAAGTATAACTTCAAAAGTTCCTGAATAATCCATGTTCACTTCAAGTATGTATGTGTTTAGGACATTTCATCTCTTCGGGCAAAATTACTTTAGTGTTTGGTTACAGTTCTACTGCAGAGGAAAGCAATCCCCATATTGCATAATTAGGGCTAATTAAAACTATTGTACAGAATCCAGTCCATTTAGAGATCTAGGGTACACATGCAAGTGATCTCTTAGTTCTACTTCCAAGCCAGTCAGAATTACCCAAATTTACATGCTGGGTCAGTTGAGACACTGGTTAATACTGGTACTGTTGGCCAGCAGGTTACTGACTGGATGGCTAATAATGGACAAAATAGGTGAAGGAAATGTGTCTGTTTAGAGTCAGTGGGAGTAGAGGAAGGGTAGGAGTGTAGAGGTGAGAGTTGGCACTGTAACTAGTAAAGAAGAGAAGTTGTGTGAACAAGTAATCAAGTAGAAGTAAAACACACAACAAGCAAACATTTTACCCAATTTTTTTAGCATGCTGATAGAGTATTGGAGATGAAAAGATCTGCCAGTGTAGAAATTGGATAATGGATGGATGGTCAAGTGGTCGTGAGATGGAAAGAAAGACATGTTTCTGGAGTGAATTAGATGAAGTGATGAAGAGGGTACCCAGGGAAGAAACAGTAGGTGACTGGAGGTGACTTGATTGGATATGGTGGTTAAGGGAAGATGCTGTATAATAAGTATATAATTGGTGTTGATGTTAAAATACAATGTCAATGAGAAGAATGTAGAAGGTCAGATAGTAGTGGATTTTGGAAAAAGAATCGAAATGACTGCTGATAACATATTTTGAGGATAGGAATAAGGAGCACAGTGTGACAAAAAAGCATGGAGGAAGTTGCACACAGGTGGGTAATGTCAAGTGCAGGAGATGTAGTTAAGAGTTAAGAGACTATACATTCGTGGCAGGAGAGATTAGAACTAGACAAATGTTGAGATGTAGGATATCTGTGGAGGTCAAGGGGAGCACAGAGTGAAGTCCATACCTGCACCTGTAAAGGTGGCAAAGTGAATGATTTTAAATACACTGCAAATTAAAAATAAGAAACATTTTATTTTATTTTATAGAACATGTTCATCAGAAAGGCAAAGAAAGTTGTAAGTTGTAAGTGAAAGTTATGCAAGTTAGAAAGTTGAAAGAAAACATAATTATTGTGAATGCATAGCAAGTGACATATCATATCATATCATATATCATATCGTTGGTTTGAATAGAAGCTGGTTAAACTGAACGAGAGTGCCACACATCATGTGTATGGTCACTCAAGACTGCCAAAACACACTGACAGTGATGGAGCATGGGTCAGGATCAGACTGTCCAGCAGTTCTTGTGGGTTCCTTTTCACATTTAGTTAGAAATATCCCCTAATTTTTGTGAGCAGTGCAGTTGGGAACAAGTATTCAGAATAGTAGTGTGCGTGGTAGAGAAATAAAGAAGAAAGTGTAGGCAGGATACTGTGGGTGGTGAAAAGTGGCAGGAGTGATTTGCGATAAAAGGGTAACTGCAAGGGTGAAAGAGAAAGTTCACCAGATGACAGTAATACCAGTTGTGCTCTATGGCTTCAAGCTAGTGGTGCTGAAAAAAGACAGGAGGCAGAGCTGCAGGTGGCATAGTTGCAGAGGCTGAGATTTGCATTGGGAGTATCAAGGACGGATAGAACTTGGAACTAGGTATATTAGAGGGATAGTGCAAGTAGGACAGATATGAGAAGTGAGACAGGTAGTATTAAAAAGGTGTGGTTATGTGTGGAGAATGGATGATGGGTGTATCAGGAAAAAGAGGATGCAGAGGATAGAGCCGAGGATAGAACCGAGAAGAGGAAAGCCAAATGGAATGTCAAGGGGGGCATGCAGGAGGTTGGTGTGACACAGGAAGATACAGAGGATAGGGTGATATGGAGACAAATGATCTGCTGTGGCATCCCCTAATGGAAGCAGCAGAAAGGAAAAGAAGTTGTTCAGAGTACAGATCGCATGCAACCACTGCTTCTCATCCCATCTGACGTTGATGAATGGAAGGGGGACCAGGAGAGGATGGCATAAAAAATAAGAATTTCCAAACCTCAAACTCTCACTCACACTTTACACACAGAGAAATAATCACTCATGCACTATCAGAGGCTGTTACTCACACACAACATCTGCACAAAGTCATGTTCACACATTATTCAACCATTGTTCGCACATTAGCAACGTTTCTCTCCTGTACTACTAAAGGTTAGATACAGTGTATAGACAACAGTTTCTGCTAAAGCAACCTTAACTCTTCTAAGAAGGCTTTGCATTAGGCTTTGGAACATGGCTGTGAGGTCGGCTTCTGATGTTAGACAATAAGCAACACAATGCAAAGTAATACAATAATTGATTCCAGCAACTCCTTCTTAGAGAGTTACTTTTGAATAAGTTACAATCTCACAAATTAGGACGGGCATCCACAAACTGGTCTAAACAGTCTATTTACAATGTCTATGTGAGAGATTTGCTAGTGGGTATAATTGTTTTATAGCATGTGTGACAGTGTAGAATAGTGTATGTGAGAGCCTATGATAGTTTGTGTGAAATTATGATGGCGTGTAAGAGATAAAGCTTGAATTTTGTCTGTAATGGCCTCTTATACTTTTTATGCATGCAGACACGCAAACCACAGCCTCCTATCAAGCACGCATCCATTTTCTCTCTAGTAATTAAAGATCTGAGTTTTAATTAAAGGCAGAGATCTGTTCCTCCTGGTCTTCCCCCTCCTTTTCCCAGTCCTCCTCAATTTCCTTGAACCTCTCGCAAACCTCTAACTTTTTTTATTTATCAGATAAGAGGGTTTAGGTAACCAAAAAGGTGCATGATTAGTGAAGCTAGTGAGATGTATATACACATATCAAATTAAGTACAAGGCATGCACACTAGCATTTCCAGTATACTCGTTTTTACTGCAGTGCAGGCATGCAGATCTTCCTTCTCCCATCAATCAAATATTATTCATTATCTGAGAGCTGAAAGTCAAAGTGTGTGTTGTGTTCAGCTAAAACTGAATTGCGCTTTGCTATATTGTAATTAGCATTAATTTTGCATACATCACACATTTTTAATTTGTTTGTAGTAGCAGGTGAAAATATGCACAAAAATCACATTTTAAGTCTATCTGGTTATATGTGATACAAGAAAACCGCTGTCTTCAGGTAATTCAGTTTGAAATTAGTCCCCAAGGGTTACAATTCCCATGTAGAAATATTTCACTGCTTTTACAATATAGTTTATGTATTGCTGCAGGAAAAGATTTCAATTATCAAGGTCAGACAACTCCAGTCTAACAACATTGAAGATCAGAATCAATTTCCAGATGAATAATGACTGTTTGGAGCTCTATTTATTATCACCCAAACAAAAAACAACTGCGGTTTGCTTCTTACCCTTTAGGTTTCTATTTGTATCTACAATGTTGTCTTGTCATTGAAAATAAACTTACACGTAAACGTACACCTCTGCCAGCCACTCTGCATTAGTGAATATCACACCTGGTACAGGAGATCTGGTCTTCCTTCTTTGAGGATAAGTATGATGAAAATGAGGGTCTGTTTTTCCTGTTGCCTATCGCCATGTTTGTGTCGTCACTGGCCAAGTGTTGAGACGTAGTAAGCGCATACCAATTTCAGTTCTTGATCTGCCATCATTTGGATCCTTTCAGCCTTATTGGCTGATTCCGTGTCTGCCATCATCTGTGTTACATTTACTGACTATATACCACCAACGTTTACATCAATCGGGCAAAGAACTGGATTTCTACTGTGCAACCAGCCAGTAATCTGAAGAAGATGTGCCATATTCTTCAAACAGTACAATATAATGTAATCAAGTGCAAGCCATAGCTGAATCGTGAAAGGTGAAAAAAAATCAATGAAAGGTGGTTTCTGTATTTATGCAAAATATTCAAAGAGCTAGCAGAATTACTTGCAGAATTACTTGCAGAAACTTTGCAGTCACCTGTGTCTGGATGAACATTGGTACTATGGGAGCTGCATGTGCTTATTGGCAAATCAAATAATCCTCTCCTTTACACACACACACACACACACACACACATATATATATATATATATAATATATATAATCAACACTGACAGGGAAGACGGATTGAGATCTTCAACAGGCTATGCTATTGTTTTTCATGTTTTCAAAACACCACTATAAAATGCAATACAGTATATTGACTGCCAGGCAAAATGCAATAAAAAAACACAGACTGACTGGTAGACATTTTTTGTCTTGCCTTTGACATATGACAGTCATCATATGACCGCTTTCTGTGTGCAGTACAAGCTGAGCTCTCAGGGATAAGGAAGAGGCATCTGTATCAAATTTACAATTTTCTTTGGCTTCTGATATATGTACAGTAGTTGTCACTTTCAGTGGCTGTAATTAGGCAAGTCATTATTTGCATTACTCTGTGCTATTGCCCTCTCATTGGCAGCGAACCCACTGTTCACACTGTTCCATACTAGATACACAAACAGTCATCTGTGTCGTCATGTACCTGTCAGGCAACCTGTTCAGGAAATAAGGAGAGATGAAAGAACACCGATTCTGTCATGGCCTTTTTGGCACGACTTGTGAGCTAATTCTGCTGGGTCATATTTTAGGCGTCATGTCTGTGAACATATTCTTTTGATCTGTGGTGTTCACTGTCATTAGTGAACACTATCATTGTGCAAAAGAGCTTTGATCATGGGGGTGGGAGTGTTTGATTTTATGCATACAACAAGGAGTGGATTTAGTACTGATTTAAGACTGTCCTTAGGCACACAGTATTGACTTCTTGCTACATCCAACACCACTGGGGTTACTGATATTGAAATGTCTACAGTACAGCTGCAGGGCTAAATGAGGAATCAAAAAAGATTAGGAGGAAGGGCAATAAGGAATAAAGAGGTCCTGCAAATCTCCCACTACAGCTGAATCCAGGGAGGACAGCTGGTAATCTCTGTAGTCTTACAGCCTCAGTGTGTTATGCCACTCTGGCATGGGCGTGTCTGTCTCTCATAGATCTCTCAGCAAGACTCCAAATCAAATGTCTAGGTGCACTGAGGTGCTTCCATACAGCTCCTTCAGGAGGCGACATTAGCAATAACACTGTGTTATCTGTTCATGTGCAGGCAGCATAGAGCTCTGGCCAAGGCTGCCTCATTGTCCTTCTGCATTTTCTCCATATTTACTTTCCCTCGTCCTTTTTTCCTTCACACAGAAGTATCTTAATATTTAACACCAACAAATCTAAAAAAATAACCAGCTAACTAAATATCAGCTTATAGACAGATGTACCTAAAATAAAGGCCATCCTAAAACCGATTATCTTAAAACCTTTTAAGGTATATTTTGCATTTAAGATTATACTTTGTCAGATGATGCTGCAATTCCATTGCTCATGCAAGTAGTCATTGCTCATGTTCACTTTTAAGGAAGATGTGATGGTTCTGAAAGAAATACAAAGAAATGCAGCTCTATCAAACCCCATGGTAATGTTTTGAAAACTTTTATCTGAAAACAAAGGAGCACAGTGATTTATGATGTCACTTATAGCATGGGTTCCTCTCAAAGTTTGTTCTTGGAGGTCTTGACTTTGGAGGTCTTTGACTAAACTACGTTTAATGTTATATAGATATGAATAGAATTAGACATTGTACAGAATTAAATTGTTTATTGATTGTATATTTGCTTTATTTAACATTGCTATATTGCAATATTTAGCAGCATCATTGACTATTTAGTGCAGGTCACATTGACACTATTCAAACACAACCAGTTAAGATGTGCATGTTTTTGGAATGTGTGAGGAAACCAGAGCATCCAAGGTAAGCCACATGGACGCTGAGGACATGCAAACTCAACACAAGTGGAGTCCACGGTCTGAATCGAACCAGGGATTTCTGGAGCTTTGAGGCAAACGTGCTAACGCACTGTGCACCATGCTGTTCAATGTAATAGACACAGTAGTGTTGATCATGGTTGGTATGGACGGTGTCCTGGAGCATTCAATGCCATAGTTGCTCCGATCTAAGCCGAAACAACACCGCCATGTCAATTAACAGAGGTCAAACAGACACTTACACGTTTATTAATACTATTTGTTTGGGGTAGGTTTGTCTCGTAGTGAGGTAGGGAATGACAACTGAAAAACAAAATGGACATACATTAACTTCTACTGAGATTTATAGCAAAAATATCTAGTCTGCCACGTTTAAATATCAACATCTGATATTGATTTTGTAGACATTATCGTGTGGCAGTCTTATGTTAGACAGGTCATCTGACTTATGGATTTTTCTTTCTCATTTCTTGCAGGTGTAAAGAGGGTTACCGTGGACTTCGCTGTGACCAATTCGTTCCAAAGACAGACCCCATTCTATCTGATCCAAGTATGTTGTTTATTCTTGTTCACTGGTTTTCTTGGAGAAAACAGCTTTGCTATGAGAGTACCATTCGTTTTATCCAAGACAAACACAGACCCCATTATTGTGGTCAGAGTAAATATCACACTATCAAGTCAGAAAGTAGTCTTTGCCCTCTGGCCAAAACTACACATTTTTGTATCAGTGATAAAATAAACCCTGTACTTGAACCCAGAACATACAATTGGTTAGGGATTTTTTTTTTTTACTCTAGTGCTGTCTTTTTCTTCCAACAGTCAGGTGCTTGTTGCCCAAAAAGTGGGTTCACATCTCAAAACTCAATATGCTAAGGAGTTAATCATGCTTATCTAACTTTTGTAGAGGTTACAAGGGATGTCTGTTTCATCTCATAGAAATAATTTAGATTCCTCCTTATCCACCATTTACTTCAACGATTTCACCATGTGTCTAGAGAATGGGAAAAATGCTTGTGGATTTTGAAGAGTTAGGACTTATTCATCTAGATGTTCTTGTAATTCATCCACTGTCTGATTCACGGAGAAACTATGATGAAAAACAGCATTCACTACGTATTTTTCACATTTCAGATAATTATTTCTTGGCTATGGTTGGTTTCACATCCAACATGGTTTCTGTCTCTTTGATTGTCTGTGGTGGATGAGAATTTACCAGATCTTGGATAAGAATCCATAAACAATCCTACAAAAGCACAAGCACACAACGAGGAACACAAGTACAACTTTAAATGTATTTTTTTCCCCAAATATGTAATGGAACCAGTCTAACAGTACTAACGAAATGTTTTCAAACCCACTAGTCACAGAGTTGCTCATTATGTTGTGTTTAATGTGTTGAAGGAAGCAATCAGGTAGACACAGATTTTTCTCCTTCATGTTCTATTATTCAGAACAGAATATATTCCTGCTATTATTATGTCCTCCATTTGTTATTGCAACTTAATATTTTGACAACCTGGGTGTGGCCACTTCATTAGATATATCCTGTTAGTACAGGGTTGGACCCCTTTTTCCTGCAGAAACATTTCACAAATATTTTTCTTTGATTTGGTCCATATTGACATGGCAGCATCGTGCAGCTGCTGTTGCTGTTGGCTATCTAACAGCAAGTCCAGCAATTCTCCTCTGACCTCTGACATGAACAATGCATTTTCACCTAGACTGCTGCTTAATATTTTCTATTTTTGTACCATTCTCTGTAAACTCTAGAGATGATGGTGTGTGAATATTCCAGCAGATCAGCAGGTTCTGAAATACTGAGATGAAAGCATCTACCACCAACAACCAACACAAATTCAAAGCCACTTAAATCACCTTTCTTTCCCATTCTGATGCTCGATTGGAGCTTTCGAATGTCAACATACCTAAATGCACTGAGTTTTTGCCATATGATTGACAGATAATTGAAGATGTTACAGATGCTTGCATTAAGGAGCAGGTGAACAGGTATACCCAATAAAGTAGTCTGTGTGTGTGTGCGCAGTATTTAAACTAGCACACTGACATCATCAGGGCACTTAAGCTAATAGCAGAGTTGGTATTCCCAAAGAAAACTGATTCCCTAATTAGAGGCAAATGAGACTGGCTTTGGAGTTGATTCCAAGCATAGAAATAGATTTTTTGCAAGTTTGCACCTATAATCTTTAAAATTAGTTAGCTAGCTAAGTTATTTTAGGTCAAATTAACTCTAATATGGCGGCTGTTTAACATTGGGTGGTTAAGGTAAAGAGCAACTGGATGATTCTCCCCTAAGGCACCAAATGTGATTGGTTCATGATTATTCAGGCAATTGAGTCTTTTTCAGACAGGGCTTGTTTTCCTCTCTGGGCTAAAGATAAAAAAGTCAATGCATAGAACAAGGTACAGATTGATGATAACTGTTTTGTTTTATCGTTAAAGTGCTTGTAAGGAATTAGTTATCTGGCGTAACTCAAGCCAGTCAAATTTTACTTGACCCAAGACTATAAACTGTGAGGTGTAAAAGCAGACAATGTAGCAGCTTCAAAATCTATTTTTGCTGAGCTTGGGATTTCTCAATGACACAGTTATGAAAGCACAGTGGGCTGTAGAGTGCAAAAGAGCATATATCCAGCACAAATCTCGGAAGCAGCTCTTTAGGTGAGAGCTCTATGAATAGTTTTGCTCTTAAGAAGTGAGCTTTTGTTGTGAGCATGTTGAAAAACCTACACTCCCATTTACAGCTTTTTGAAGCCACCAAACCTGCTGCGTGGCTTGTAATGGAATCTGTTCTGCTACATCCGATTTTTCTTTCAATGACTATTTTCAGTGGCCTCTATCAATCATTGCCAGATGTGGACCTGCCTCTGCTGTCCATGGCATCGTATTTATCATGGGTGCACTTACATTATCTCCTAGCCCCTTCATCTCACACCTGCCTGCTGAACTAAATCCATACATAGCAGTTTAAGGATGCTGCAGTTTCAAAGACACTAGATGTGAAAGCAGCCATCATCTTCTGGCTTTATTTCATTTCCTAACAGTTTTGAGAGAGACAAGCCAGTTAAACCAGATAATGACCTTGATTTATAATGCTGTCAGGAAAACAAATTCAGTGTGCCACAGAGCGGCCCTCATAAACAGAAATCACAAAACCAAATATATCATGTCAGATTACATGCTTTGCATTCTTCCTAGCTCATTGTGTTTTCAATATTTCTCTATTATGCCCTGATCTTGCTCCACTGGTACACCTAGTATACATTTGTGGGTCAGTCCGTCTTTATTCACTTAACCCACCAAAATGAGCCACAAATCACCCTTTAGGGATGCTTTATCTGGCATTGAAGACTTTTTGTCCTGTGAGATATAGCAGAACCAGCCGAATTATTGCACTTAATATGACTGAAAATCATTGAACAGACATCATTTTTTATTTCTGTATTGACTAGCACAGAGGAGGCAATGCAAGGAGAATCCACTCAGCTTATCTGATATGGGGTATAAAATGAAAGACAGTCTGAGTCAGCTGTTAGTGATTGGTCACTGCTTTGAAGAATGTTATCCTCACCATGTTGTTTATACTTGGAGGAAAATGTTGAAAGACCGGCTTAAAAGGTGGTTTCTGAAATGGGGATGCCTCATTTTGAGCACTGGTCAGATGCTGTAGATTTGCAGACCTCCTGAGTGGGAGAGCTACAGTTTCACTTTCCTACTGTGCAGCCACTGACTCAGAAGAGGCATATCATAACCGACTTGCCCAGGGGACAGCCTTTATTTTGGAGGCATCACTCTAGTAAGCTGTACTAAGGCCACATTTCACTTGCTGCTAGCTAAGGACAGATTTGGGAGAGGTTGACCTCACTTCTACTATTGTTTCCCCTCAAGGCAGATTTAGGTTCCACGACTCCTTGATAGATTGGCATTGAGTCACTGGCCTCATTGGCATTAATCAAGCTCCAGTATCATGATGGCCATTTATACCAAGGTTACTATGTTCTTGGGATGAGACATTGTACTTTGTCACAGCTGTATGGTGATCACTGCAGTGTCCAGAACAGCGGATATGCAGCCATACTTAATAGTGCCACGGGTGCAACTCCTGACAGCACGGCAATTACACTTGAATGTATGTGGCTGTTATGGGGGGCAATCAGACAAAGCAGCTTCTTAAATGTTCATGCTACAATGGCAGAATCAATAAGATAGACCTCTTGGATTATTAACTATACCCTTTTTCTTTCTGAGTTCAGTGCTGTTTTAAAACGCATCTGTTTTCTCTACATGCACAGCTCGACTAGCGGGGAACGCACTGAAATTACAATGCTAGCACATTCCCCCATGGCTTCAATTTCCAGATTTACTCCATCCCTCCTACAGCATGTTAAAATGGAATAATTAAGAGCTGTCAGTAAATAGGTGTGCTAGCTCTGTAATTTACCGTACATGCTGCAGTTGGAGGCGTCCAATGAAGTGTCATGAAGTTACCACCCATGAAGTGTCATAGGAGGCAGGAATTGAAGCGGAGTAGTGACTGTAGCAGACTAGTTTATCGAACAATATGGATGCTCCATAAAATGTCAAAGGACACTAGAATGTCTTTTTGCATATTAATTTGTATCTCTGGCCATGCAGCTATCAAAACATAATCAACCCATTCAGATATTTATTTTATTACTCATTTTATTTTTGACCTGAAACATTTCCACTGAATATTTAATATTATCACCAGCACTAAAGCCAAGTGCTGTCCACTGTATACAATTACCAACACAATGTTATCTTTTTTAGCTGGTGTCACCCCCATTGCTGTGCTTCAGACAAAATTATATGAACTATTCTGCTATTAATTGTATTTAACTGCTGTATGGAGAATATTGCATAACAATTTATCAACAAGCGTATGGTTTCTGGCAACCGTGTTCGAGTTCTCTTTAAACATGACAGAAATGCCCACAAGATATAATCTTTCACAAGCCTGGCATGCGAGGATCTATTTAAAAAACGGTAGACCACCTCTTTCAGAAAAGCAATTAAGTGTGAGGGGCTTGCTTTTAATTTAAATGAGATTATATTACAGAGCCATGAAAATGGGGGAAGGGGCTGTTCAGATGAAAAGAACACAAGTGCTGGGTTTTTTTTATCAGTCCCCAAAGTCTTGAGTCTCAGCAAGAGAGAGAAAGAGTCCTACTGCATTTAGAGAGTCGATCGGCTGTTAAGCAGATCGACTGGAGCAGACATACTAAAAGAGGAGACTGTAGGGATAACAGTTGAGGAATGACTAAAAACTCATGACCAGCAGAGACAATTATCAGCATTCCTTGGGAATAAAGCAAAAACAACATCATTTGCGGAGTCCAATTCCACAGGCAATCTGTGTCAGTGTAAAATTCTAAATGAGAGGATAAGCAGGACATTGTATGCAAACCATTTAACAATCATTTTTCTTTTGGTCAGTTCCCTCTTTCTGAGATGACCCAGAAAAAGATTACTTTTGCTGTTTTGTTGGACTGCGGTAGCCTAGCGGATAAGGTACTGGACTCTGGATCTCATGGTTCCTGGTTCAAATTCCACTTCTGCCAAAGCTGCCATAGTTGGGTCCGTAAGCAAGGTTCTTATCCCACGCTTGCTTGAATTGTAAGACTGTGATCAGTTGTAAGTTGCTCTGTAAGGGCGTCTGCTAAATGCCACAGATGTTGTTCATGTAAGGATACATGAGTGGATAGATGTACAGTAATGTGCAAACATTTTAAGCAAAAGTCTTTGTTTTAGCAACAGCATAATTAACATATATAAGATACCAGTTTTGGGGAAGTTACTCAAAAACAATAATATATTACTGATTACTCATTACTTAAATAAAATTGTAACGGGATTACTTTACTCATTACTTTCTGGAAAATGTAATCTCATTACTCATTACTTTTACGTGACATTCTAAAATATATGTGAATTACACCACACTCAAATTAAACCCGCAGACAAATCTGATAAAAAACATTGTATCGTCGGGGTAGAAGAACCAGACCAAGAATAAATGAGTTTGCTCATTACGTGCTCTTTATTGGAACCACAGTGCAGACAATAATACCAACTCTCACAAAAGCTTTTATAACCCTGGCTGTGATCAACGATACAATATAGACATTAGGATCTATGTTTATTTTGGTTAATTAGGCAACCAAATTTAGCAGCAGGTGCAGTATTAAACATTTATAAAAATGA
>JAYJMA010160859.1:0-27890 GCA_036873895.1 Parotocinclus cabessadecuia
AACTTGGGATTGGCCTTTTAGATAATTGTATTACTGTAAAGCTGCTTTGAGACGATGCTACATTGTAAAAAGCGCTAAATAACTAAAATTGAATTGAATAGTCAGCATACTACTCTACATGAAAGAGATCATAAGCAGCTGATGCAGCAAGACGACGTAGATCCATTTCACAATCATTTGCACAGCCTTTGTTTTTGGCTGATTTCAAAAATATAATTCTCGGTTCAGAAATACAGTATATTGCGGGCATGAGGTTTCTCTAATTTTCTTTATCTACATGACAATGACATTTTTTAGGAACAATATGTCACGTCTATGGAATCTATTCTATACAAAAAACGCTGTCTGTTTAAACCCGCACAACAAAATAAATAAAACAAGGCATTACACAGCAACATACTGTATTTGCATTGCAAAATGGACCCATTCATTGACATTTAAGTAATTGAACAGGCTCCCTTATCTAGAGCAACTTACAATTGATACAGTCTTACAATACAAGCAAATGATTTAATGGTGTTGTTTAAGGACCCAACAGAGGCAGTTTGACAGAGATGGGATTTCAACCCTGAAGCTTTTGGTCCATAGTATAAAATATTGTCAAATATACAGGAAAAATTAAGAGAGCATTTACTTTTTATTTTCCCATGGTCTTCAGAAGCTCTAGATGATATAATGTCCTACTAGGACATGACTAAAATCTGTATTATAGGGTAAACTATTATAATAAAAAAAATATCCAAGGCATATGGGACATGGAGTTACAGAGCAAAGCAAAGAAATTCTGATAGATTGTAATCACGTTATTTTAATTATAATTATAAAGTGCGATGTTAGGAAAAAGGGACTGCTCAGGTCAGTCAGTTTTCACGATTTTTAAGAAATGTTTTAAATGATTGAGCTTAAATTGGCAGTTGTTTTTTTTTTACAATTACGTTACATTAATTATTGGACGTAATGTCCTAGGGACATAAATGGCACCTTCTCCGTGGAATGGCTCAAACATTTGCAGATGGCAAACTGCTCAGATTTCTCTCTACTATTCTGCTCACAGAAATTAGCTGATATTTGGATTGGAATGAAATATCCCCTAATTAAATATTACCTAATTTTTGTGAGCAGTGTATATGATAGCCACCAAACTGGAAGCTTAAGTGCTTTTAATGTACATAATTTCTCCAAGCCAAGCGTAATCATAATTCTGGCTCTTTTATGGAGATTCTCTTTGCTCTGCTTGAAGGTGGTCCGGTTAGGAGTCGCCACAATGAATTACCCAACTCCAACTCATCCTGCCCTCTGCATCTTCCTCCGTTAAGCCAAACATCTGCACATTCACTCTCACCATAATAAATCTACACTTTGGCATTCCTCTAATGTACCTGCCTAGCAGCTCCATCCTTTCCTGATAGACACTCGTCTCTTCTCTGCACACAGCCAAACCATTTCAATCTCATCTGTCTCAAAACCATCCTGCCTACACTGTCTGCTCATTAATAAGCCAGCCCATCGTCACCATTCCCAATGAAAATCTTAATCTCTTCCACCTCTAACAAAACCTCCTGGGTTTTTTTGCTGCTCTCACTATTACCTTCTAAAGTTTCCCCTTCATTAATCACCACCCACACCCCGCTGGCTTCTTCACCTCTCTAGTGCACTCTCCATTACTTTGAACACTCATTCCCTAGTATTTAAAGTTGTCCACCTTCACTACCTCTACTCCTTGTAACCACATCATTTTATACCTCCTCCTTGCTCCTACTTTCCAGGTTCACCTCAGCCTGCTCCCCACTTTCATTACACATACCATAAACATCATAATCCAAGGATACTGACCTTGTCCATCAACCCCTTTTCATCATTTTTGCAAACATGAAAGGGTTTACACCTGATGCTTTATGCAATCCCACCTCCAACCTGAATCCCTCCGTCATACATACTGCACGGTTCACCACCATTACACTATCCTCATACACATCCTGCACCACCCTCGCATACTTCTCTGACATTAATGACATCCTCATACAATATTACATCTCACCTCTTGGCAGTCTGTCATTTCTAAATACACAAATACAATTCAATTCCATCTGCCTTTATTATACTTTCCAATCAATTCAATTTCATCTGCCTTTATTATACTTCCAAATCAACCCAATTTTATCTGCCTTTATTATACTTCCCAATCAACACTTAGAGCAAACATTGCATTTGTAGTGCTTCTTCCTGGCATGAAACCATTTTGCTGCTTACAGATCATTACCTCTCCTCTCTGCCTAGCTTCCGCTACTTTTCTCTATAAATACATGCTGTGACTGATGAACTATTTGCTTCTGTAGTTATTGCAGAACAAAAGTGTGAATGAAAGTCTGAAATATCAAGTGCACAGGCATAAATAAATTGAAGAGATAGCTGAATGTCGGACGTGTAAAAAAAAAAAGTGTAGTAATAAAAAAGAGGGGTTACAACGTTCATCAAATAGATAAAGGAAAATGTGCTTTTTATTTCAGTTTGGGAGGTATAAACCACACCTTATTTCAAGTTTGTTGGGGTATTACCTTGGTCCCCTATTTCTCTATATTTGGGGTGTGTGCCCATTCTGAAGCGGCCATCTGGTGCATTCATAGAGTGCTGTTTAGTACAAGAGATATCTGGATCAACTCCCATGCCTGGTCTCAGTCTACAAGCAGGGAAATGAAAAACTAAAGAATGCCCTCCTGGCTTGGAACATTCGCTAGTTCTGCACTTGGTTTCAAAATACCACTGTCCCAGTACATGTAGTGTGTGGTAACAGAGTCTATTCATCATATAAAAATCAATCATGGTTGAAATGTTGCGGAAAAGCCCAATATTGGGAAAACAAATTATTTCAAAGGCTTTAACTATCTTTCAGCATACAGTTAAAAGAGGATGATATCCCCACACCTCACCCTACATTGGGCCATCGCTTCAAACTGGATGACTGAGCCAAGGGGATATTTTTCAAGAAAACTAGCAAGAGACAAGTGACAACTTTAAATGACTTAAATGTCTTTTTGGCTGCGACAGGACATTCAACTACAATTTCCACAAAGCTGGCCACCATTTAAGCAAAAAACTAATCAGACATATAATAGTTCAATATCCCAAGGAAGGATATCCTTATCAAAGTAACAAAGCTTATCTCAAGAAAACACTACCAAATACACAAGTCATCAAAAAAAAAAAAAAAAAAATTTGATGTCAGAGAAAAGCACAAACTTACTTTTCCCAGAAAAGCACAAACTTACTTAGACTTATTCACAATTATCCAGCCTCATGAACAAAGGTGAACGGAAGATTTTATTTCTACTGCAATAAAAATGGCCAGTCAAATGAAAGCAGCAGGCCAAAGTTTGATGATCCCTCAGTTACAGTGTCCATAGAAAATCATTATATCATGTTAAAAGCCTATTACCCTGAACATTAGAAATAACATTAACATTGTATTGATCAAGTATTAAAATTGAATAAGAAAAATGCATGATCTGTACAAGAGATAAATACATTTACATAGTAACCACTTTATCCTTTCTTAATCTTCAGACTAGTGATTCATTTGTAATTCATGAGGTAAGGGAACACAGAGCTCGCCATGATCCAGCAAGGGCCCATAATCTGAAAAGGTCTCAAAGCGATTAAACACAACTGTACTTATAGAGCAATACCCAATAGAGCAGCCTTTAATATAGAATATCTTTATCAATAAAAATGACTTGCATTGTTGGAGCTAACTGACTGATGTTCTAATTACGCCAGTTACCAAAGAAAACGAGCCAGTTGGGTTTACATTGAAGAAAATCTGGAGAGGAGGTTAAACACAAACCTTGGATTAGAATTCTGATCATTTAGATTTTATGTTAAATATAAAAATGCATAGGTGCTTGATCCATGCAAATAGGTCCTGGAATGCATATGTTGCAAACAGCATAAGCGACTGCATATAGAAAATAAGAGGTAATATATCTTGTTCCAGCAGGATCCATCTGATACACTCTGTTACACAGAAGTGGAAATGTTTATACTGAAACTAACAGACAGAAAAAATGTTTTGGAACAAATTAACTGTATAAGAGAAGTTTAAAAAAATGGGAAATACAGAAGCAACCCAAGCAATTACAAGCTAAGTTAATAAGTTGTGGTAAATATAAAAACTTTTTTTTTTTAAATCAGTCTACAAGCATAAAGAGTTGAAATGCAATAATAAATAAGGCCCTTCTTGTTTGGAAGGTTCTCTAGTTTTGCGTTTGGGCCCAGAATCCCACCATCACAGAAGGTGTAGTGCATGTTAACACAAAGAACTATCCGTGGTTAAAATGTTGTGGAAAAACACAGTATTGGAGAAATACTGCTCAAAGCATTATTAAAAAGTACAAAGTGTACGGTACCCCCACACCTTGAGTAAAGTGGGCTCTACTTACAAACTGGATCATTGAGCCAGTCAGAGTTTGGTCAGGAAAGTTAGCAACAGGCCAGGCGAAACTTTTAATTTGACTTTTAAAGTCTGGCAGAGTGAAAATTAATACTTGGATAAGCGGATTAGAAATGTATTTAATTCCAACTGTTACTAACAGAATTTGGACACTGCTGGTGTAACTGATTAAATAAGCTTTATGTAGATGTTCAAGTCCATGTACATGTACATGTACATACAAACACAAACACAAACACAAACATGAGAAATCCCAGAAGTCCCAGGGAAAGGATATTCACATTAATGCAGTTCATGATTTCAACAGGGATTGTTTCAAAAAAATACATAGACATTTCCAAATAAAATAGTCCCCACCAAATATACAAAACATCCAAAAAAACACAAACACAAAAATAGAGGACCCATCAAAGGACAAAAAGATTGGACTCACCAAGCCTTTTAACTTCCCACAGCTCCAGGAAATAATCCAGCCTCATGAACAAAGGTGAACAGAAGATGATGTTCATTATTGGTTGGCAAGGGTGGAGCAAACAGTAAGTTTTGTCCAACACTGATACTCCTCAAAATGGCCACCACCACCTTTTCCTGTCCCAGAATGTTGAACATTCAAAATAAAGGTCCTCATTTGTGGTTTAAGCAGTAAGTAAAACTAAATAAAACTGTCTTCAAACTAGAAAAAAGCAAGAGAATAGAACACCTTTGGTAAACCTGTCATGAGCAGACCTAGTCACAGTTTACCAGAGACTGTGTGTGGACTTTCCCAAGCTCAACACAAGAAATTAAGTTAAGCTTACTGTTAATCTTATATATACATACACATTGTTCTGTAGAGAATTTTCATCTGAAGATAATTGGTCAGGATTAAAATGAATTATTTTAATCTTTCTTTTTTGAATACACAAAACAGATACATCTCTCATAGGGGCAAACTGGTGGGTAGCACCATCACATATCACAACAAGAAGGCCCTGGATTCAATCCTAGGTAGAGCGGCCTGGGTCCATTCTGTGTGAATGTCGTCAATGTACTAAATTGGCCACAACTGTGCGTGATGTTGAACGTACACTGATGAAATGTGTATTAATGTAACATCGTTCCTGTCATGAATATGGTCAAGTGTGCTGATGTGACATTAAACAGACCAAATAAACTAAACAAAACTTGAATGTAATGGGATGGCACAGTGGCGCACATGGTTGGTGCGGATGGCTCAGTGCCCCAAAGATCTTCAGTTCAAACTCACTGTGGACTGTGTGGAGTTTGCCTGTCCTCCCAGTGGCCATGTTGGTTTATTCTGGGTAATTAACTAGGTTAATGTAGGTTTATTGGTCACTCTGAATTGGGCCAGTGTGAATGTGTATAACTACTATTAATGTAACTTTGCCCCTGATTAATTGTGAAAAATGATACTGTGATGATCTTAAGGCACTAAATAGAACACTGTAGTATTTTGACAAGATTACACACAGATTACGCTTGCCATATTTAGTAGAGCTAGACATAGATCTAAAGTTAGATGTGAGGAAAATTTCACTGGATGAACTTTAAAGTAGTGTCACATCCAGACACTTCCAAAAAACATCATGGACTCCATTTCAAGAAGACACCTCTGACCCACCTTTTGATCATTCCCATCTGATCAATGTTTTCTTTGTACCCTCATCAGCCCCATCCTATTTAATTTGTCTGTTTTTTACATATGGTACAAGAGCCATATGTACATATTTACAAGAGCCCTCATTAAATTTTATTTCATTAAAACTGAATTCATTAAAATGATCCCATAGCTAACTTAGTCTTGATAGCAAGCATGCCAGATTAGATCTAGCTGTTCTTAGTTGCCATCTCTTATCTTTGAACTATTATAAAATACTACAAAATACAGTCACTGGCCACTTTATTGGTTACACCTCCTTCTTACTATATTCATTGTCCATTTGATCAGTTTCAAAAACTATGTATTCATAGTTTTACAATTACAGACTGTAGTCCATCTATTTCTTTCTTTTCTGACATAATTTGCTAGTCCCCATTAATCTGTTCTCTTATGATCAGGACCCCACAGATCAGGTACTATTTGGGTCGTGGATCATTCTCAGAACTGTAGTGTCACTGATGTCGGGGTAGTGTGTTAGTGTGTGTTAAGTTGGTACAAGTGAATCAGATACAGCAGTGTTGCTGGAGTTTTCACCCCAGTGTCACTGTTGGACCAAAAATACTCCACCAATGAAAACATCCAGCCACAAACACTGATGAAGGGTTATAGGATTACTGCAAGGTGGAGCAATATGGTAAATGTGAGTGTTCATTGTGTTTAAAGACTCCAGCAGCACTGCTGTGTCTGATCCACTTATACCAGCACTACAAATGCTAACACACCAAGACCACATCAGTGGTACTGCAGTGCTGCTGAGAATGATCCACCACCCAAATAGTGCCTGATCTGTAGATGCCCTGACCATTACAGAACCGAGTGAATGGGACTAGCAAAGAATGCTACATGGAATACAGTCTGTAATTGCAGATCTACACCGTGTTTCCATGTAGTAATTGGAATTGACAAAATTGATAATCGGTGTAAAAAGGAGGTATAGCTAAGTGATTGAGGAGTGTATAATAATTAAGTTTGCTTAGTTTACTAGTGCTTTCTGGTACCCGTTTGAATGACTGTAATGTGTAGAATTTCATCTCTGACCAGCTGAGGCTCAGCTCAAGTTAACCCAGCAGGAGTACAGCTCAGGCCAACCGTACCTCCTCCAATTAGAGGTTTGCTTAAGTCAAATACAAGGTGGCACTGCACCATCAAATTTTTTCCTGCTCTACTATATACAAAAAGAGCACTCACCCCCTGCTATCAAAAACATAACATAACATCCCCTAATCAACCCAATGTAAATTGCTTGGTCTTAATCTTGGTAAAAGGTGCATTAGCCTTACCCTCACTAAATGACAAGATTGATAATTACCATGTTTGATTACAAGGTTTGATTAAAACCAAATTACATCGTCTGATAAAAGCTGTGTGCCTCCCACACAGTTTTTTTTAAATTGAGTTCCTGTTACCCATTTGCTAAAAGGTATTTAGCGTTCAAGTGATCCCCTTAGGGGTCTCTACAGTAGATCATCCTGATCAGCATATTAGATTTGGCACAGGTTTTACACAGAATGTTCTTCCCCTATTAGCCCTCTCCTGTTATCAAGGCATTGAACTGCATCCCCAGTGGCTGGGGATTTTTGCATGAATGCACCAATCAACCTTCAAATCACAAACTCTACCCAGGTTTTGAACCCAGACTATTACCACTTTAGGCGTACTGACATCCACACTGACAGTGCACTTACCCAGTTACCCCTTACCCACTTCCCCGCTCACTCTGGCTTCCCTGAAACGTGCTCGAGCACAATTTCATCATCGCGAAACATGCTCGCACAGCACAGCGGACTTCATTGTTGTACGTGGTGTACGAGTTTGTATCGTTTTTTTGGTTTCAATTTGCACACGTTGGCACACAGCCCTGCCGTGCTCGAGTCCAGTGAACCGCGCGTAAGCCCAACTTTTCAAGCGTGCCAGGAGTGCTCCAGCACGAATTTGGAGTGATCATGCTAATCAAATGAACAACTGCCTAGTGTGAGTACGCCCTGAGTCATCAAGGCTGCTGCATGTTTACACAACACGTAAAAATGTGATTTTTTTTTCCCATGTAAGACAGATATGTTATCCTTGGGACAGTGTGAATGAAAAAAAACAGAATCTGACAATTTCCACATTGATATGTGGGAGTTTTATATGTGTGACTCTGAACAGCCAGATCAGTCAGATTCGTCAAAAAAAATGCATGCTGAGATGGAAAAATGGACGAAATCAGTGAGGGGGTTTTCGGGGACAGGATAACGAAGCAAGAGAGACCTCATAAATATTTGCAGTGACGCCTCTGTGCAAACAAAATTAGAAGGCACATATTGCAAACGCTCCATGTTTGGGGGGGATTTGTAAAGAAATGGATGATGTGGCTGCAGTCTCGAAGGAAAACAATAAGCGAAGTGTAGTTTGAAGTAACTGAGGAAGCAAACCAAAGAAGTGCCTGTGGCCAAATAATATGCAGTTGTTTGTGGCTGCTACTGTTGACTCCATTTTGATTGCTTACCGCTGGAAAAGCTGGTCTCATGAAACACTGGTATTTGCAAATGCTCATCAATTTGGGAGCGTGAACTGTTCAGATGAATGACGGAAATAGGTCAAAAACACGGATTGGGCACCCTTTTTGTTTTTGCATATGTAGCCTTAGGGTATAGAAGTTCGCCTCACAGGCCTGACCTTCTGCAATAATTATGTAGCCTGGTAGGCTGCTTGTGCTTCGTATTGTATCACTGAGTATAGCTCTGCTTCAATGACCGGACAGGCAGTCTTCCGGGGAGAGTAGATCAAGGATGCTCATTAGTATAATAAAGTAATGGAAGAGTAGCTCTCAGACAAGTCTAATCAGCAGATTCTTGTGTTTCGTGAAGTGTTTAATCTGATTTCTGTCTTGTCTCCTTTATTTAAATCCGAAAATGTAATGTAGTACACAAGTTTTGTCATAATGCAGAGGTTTAAATATTGTATGTTATGTGTCTTGGGACCTTAAGGTAGAGATCCATTTTAATGTGTATAGACCACAATACGGGCTGTTTTATTAAACACTGCTCATAGTACTGTATTATGTGAAGTTCAGATAAAGATTGTGAAGATCTTATATTTGAATCAACTGAAGCTTACGAACAGATATAAGCAAAGTGTAGATCAGACAATATGGTTAACTAGACAAGACATAGCATAGTGTAATATTTATTTAACATGAAAAGATTTGTAAAAGAAAATGAGAAATACAATATACATGACACTGAAAGAACATTTTGCACACAAATAGCTTAGTGAACATGTTAAAGGGATTTGAAATATTAGAAATATCTTATAAATTGTGTTATTTATTCTTTGTTATCAAGATGAATCATCTACCAAATATGCCAAGAAAAGGCAGCAGGTGTCTAAACAGTCTACAGTCTGCTGTCATAGAGCTTTTTTAATATCTTGTTAAGAGATTAAGTAAGTGAATGGAAAATATCTTGGCTCAGTCTTTCCAGCTGAGACTTTTTTTTAGCTATTTTGAGTGATATTATTATTAATGGATATAATTTGTGAGTTATTTAAACTGAGGATAGATTGGTAGACATTTTGATGGATGGGGAAGAGTGGATTTCTGAGACTGGGGGCTGGTTTGGACCAGAGGACTGGATAGACCCACAGAGGGCAATGGCAGTAGTCATTAGTAGTGACTTCTAGGCAATGTCTAGGCTTTAAATTACCACTGATGAAACATACAATGTATATCAAAAATACTACTGGATTTAGGTCAGGGCTCTAACTTGGCCACTCAAGAACACTCATCCTCTTAGCATTAAGTCAGTGGTGTATCACTTTCTTTAAATAATGTATTCTATGTTGTTGTCTTGCTCAAAGGTTTCCTTCAATCCTGGCCAGTATCACAGTTTCCAATGAAAATAAACATAATGCTACCACCGCCATGCTTTGCATGCTTTTGTGTGGTGTATTTTGGGTGGTGTGCTATGTTAGTGCTTGATGTTCCAAGGACTTCAGTCTTTGTTTCATCCGACCATAAAACCACATGGCAAAACCACATGGCTTTTGTTTGGTTGGTTGGTTTGGGTTTGTTTTGCAAAGCACAAATCAATTAAGTGTGAAATTTTCAGAAGTATCTTCACTCTTGCCGCCTGCTTTTAGGGCATTTTTGTGGAAAGATTTCCACAAAGCTTCCTCTGACCTTTTTGAACCTTCTCTGATCAGTACCCCCAGTTCAGTCATCCAGGCAAGAATCTAGGCAAGGTGTTGGTGCTGCCCTGTATAATGCTCTGAAAGGTACTCCTCTGAAATCTTTTTGTAGCCATCCAACTAACTTTTTTCCTGCCTTTGCATTATATCCAAGTAAGATTTTGTGTATTCAAGTTATTGCTAATTTTAAACACAAAGTTATAAAATATTCAAAAGGTGTAATTATTTATGTAACCTAGCTCTTACATATAATATCTAGGCAGCCCAATGAGTATTGGTCTCTTTCTGATTCTTGGATCTCCCACGGTTTCTTCTTTTTCATATCTGCCACAGTTGCCCAGTTGGGCTGTGGATCTAGATGTCTGCAAAGCTGATTTGAGAAAACAGAATATTGTATTGTATTTTAGTCAATAATTCTCTTGATCAGTTTCCAGTCACAGTCAGGTGACTGTATGTGAAGTGCAAATATCCTGACCTTCACAAAATATGAAAGGAATCTTATTTAGCTATGTACATGCAAGTACTACTGAAACATGTTTAAGTAACAAAGTTTAGGTCTTCGTGATCGTCAGCTTAACATTTTAACATACCATAACATAATGACGCAGAGAAGGGGACCTCATGGAATCCATGCTAGAGGCACAGAGGGAAGAGCTTAGAGCTTATAAAATAAAGGATAATATAAAATAGAGGTCAACAGAGAAAATAGGCAAGGTAACCTGCAAACCAAAACAAATAGGAAGAGAATGGAGAGAGAAAGTGACAGTGTGTCAGAGATATTATTCTGTAGAGCTTTTGACCTAAATATGAGATTCTCTTGTTTAATTGAGGATGTAATTACTCCCTCTTACTATGCCATTCACATGGTTATCTACAGACTGCAATAGCTTATTATCATTAACTCAAGTGACTCCTTTCCACTAAACCTAATTTAAAGCATCTCTCTCTCTCTCTTTCTCTCGTCCTGTCTGCTCTTCAGTACATAGATTGCTATTTGTCTAGAGAATCAAACTTTCTGCATAAGAGAATCACCATAAGAGCATTATAAAATTAAACTTTAGTTTAAAATAGGATCGACTGAATAAAGTAGAGTGAACCAGACTTAATAGTTATTACATGTATAGTGAACTGGACTGAGCAACAGGAATGAACAGGATCAACGAGGCACTGACTGGTAATAACCTTGTGTGTTTGCTGCTGTTGACATATGTGCAGTAATGATCATATGCAATCATTTTCTCTGAGTCCATTTGGGCCTCTCTGTTCCACCTGTTCAAACAGGCACCCAGCAGAGACAACAGATCCTTGGAAACATGCTTCTGTTCAGCTAATGCTTACAGGTGCTCAAAAGGCTGCATTCACTTATTTTGATTTCATGCTTTGACTTCAGTTCCAATGAAGAGAACAAAACCTGGTGATGGTAATGGGGGAAATGCAGTGAAAGGAAAATGAAATTGAATTGAACTCAAGCAGAATTTAATTCAGTTCTATCCAAACAGATATTACCATTGAGGTCACAGGTGTGTCACGTTGGCTGAAAGCCTTGGGATAAAAGATGTCATTTCGCTACCAGATGCTGATTTTGTGTGGATTGCATTGTGTTGTGTAGTGTAGAGCAGAAGGCACACATAAGGACAGGAAAGATGCTTTTCTGAACTGAGATTTTCTAACCCTGAAGGTTTGCCTGGGCACTCCGATTTTCCAATCCGAATAGCCAAAGTTGTTTTTGTAATAGTCAGTTGTTCTCGTTGTTCTTGTAATAAAGGTCGAAATAACCAACAATGTTTAGATGCCGGCTAAACAGTAGCCTATAACAAGCAAATTATAGCAAAATATGACATGGCTGAAATTGGAGGGTAGAAACAACAGCAAAATTTACGTGAAAACAAACAGACACTTTCTGAAATTAGTAGATATCACTGGGAATCAAATTTATTTTGCAAATTGGAGAACTTTAGAGTGCTTTATGTATAATCTACAATACTGTGCAAAAGCGTGGGAAAACATCCTGCACAGTAAGAAGTGCTAGTAGTTTATTTTTGTCCCTTAACAAAATGCAAAATTAATGAACAAAAGAGAATCTAAATCAAATCAATTTTTGTTGTGACTTTTGCCTTTAACACAGTAGCATTTCTCCAAGGAGGTTGTTTTTGAACAAACTTGGCATGGATGTTGTTCAAACAATCATGGAGCACCAACCACAGATCACAATTCCTTCTATCTCTTCATGTAAATTCCAAACAGACTCTATTATTAGGAGATCAGGGCTCTATGGGGGGCATATGACCACTTCTAGGACTCCAAGTTCTTTTTATGTTAAAGATATAGCAATTCTATTGGCTGTATATTTGGGGTATCTGACCTGCTGCAGAATGAATTTGGAGTCAGTCAAATCCCTCATTGGTGGTATTGCATGTCGGATAACTATCTGTTTGTATTTCTAAATCATCCTGACCAAATCCCCAAATCAATTTTGTGAAATGCAGCCCAGAACCTTCAAGGAACCTCCACCATGCTTCACTTTTGCCTGCAGGCACTCGTTATTGTATCACTTTCAACCACCCTTTGGCAAACAAACGGCTTTCTTATGCAGCCAAATGTGTCAAATTTGGCCTCATCACTCCAGAGGACCTGCTGCCATTTTTTACACACTAGTTCATATGTTTTAGTGCATAGTTGAGTCTTGGCCTTTGCTGCACTAAGTTTCCTTGGCAGACCACTGACCACAGTCCAAAATTTTGCCCATTTCTTGATGCTGATTACAATCTTACAAAATCTCTGCCTTTGTGCAAGTGTACCTAGGAGAGTCGATGCTGTTTTGAAGGTAAAGGGTGTTCACACCAAATATTAATAACTCCCCAAAAATTTGTTGTTGGAATCAAATGAATCTTGAAATGTGCACATGATGATACATGTAAGTGATTCCAGTTGTAGAGCAAAAGGATATGTTTACTGGGGAAAACTGTGCAATTAAAAGAAGTACCCCTGTGGCCTGCCTCTAGACTGGATACAAGATAAGATACGGATGTTGCAGCTGGGCCTGTAGATCTTGCACTGTCATAAGTTACCAGTGCTGGCATGCCAGATGATCCTGATTCCCCCAAGATAATGTACTGATGGCTCGCAAGATAATCACCCCAGTAGCTGCGGGAGTGTGTAACTCCACAGCAGCAGCAGAATTGATGTGCTAACCATGAGGTCATTATAACCCACTGTCGTTGTTGGATCCCATACAGAAAATGAATTTGTCATTAAGGCCATACATTTTCAGTCCATTTTTCTCTTTCATTACACCAATGCAAACGATGGTGATGGTGGCTAGCTGTTAATGGCAGAACACATAATGGGTGACAACACATTTCCTTTTGCCTAGGAACTGGTCAGAACAGAGACATGAGTGTGCCACCTGGGTCTAGGTGGTGGACAATGAAAGTGCAGGAGCTCTGAATGGATCAAACAATCCTCTATATTGTTGGTCATTCTGTGCCATCAGGAGACTGTTCACCAGCTATGCATGCCCTCAAAGGACCTCTGCTCCCGACACCTGATAAAAGCTAGGTCAGAATAACTTGAAGGCATGTAATTCATTGAAACAACCTTCCTGCTTCTCTCAGGTTTAGATAGTGCATTCAGTTTATCTATTTTTCAGGACTACTTCATAATCAGCATCTCTGATTCACCATGTGCCTTCAAAGAGCCCTTGACATTTGGCCAGGAATGTAGACATAGGCGGACATAGATAATAATACAAGTACTTTATCTACCAAACTACAAACTGACTGTGTTTTCTCTTGATTAATGACCCTGGCATTGGGCATTATAGGAAACTTGGTCACATTCTTCTACTATCACTAGTATTGCCTTTAGTGTACCGTATTGCCTAATCTGCAGTGGCTGCTACAAAAGACACTATACCATCTTTCTATATGAAGAAAGGTCAACTGACCCAATTTTTTGTAGCCACAGAACACCAAAGTCTTTGGCCATTTTTTTTATCAAAAGCATTTTAATGTAATGTCACATGAATATTCCTAGATAAAATGAAAACAGTATATAAGAGTGTGGGAAGTGCACTGTCCCATGCTGGAGTGGCTTTGTCTAATATCCTTCTTATGGTGCACTTCTTTTCCTCTTCTTGTATTAGCTCTCACGAGAGAAAGGGTCTGCATTCCCTTTCTACAAACCAAGGTCTAGCTGATGGTCAAATAAAGAACTGCTTATAGCCAGGTGGGCTTCCCTGGTCAGCCTGATTCCCTATTCATTATCACAACAAGCCAAGGCATCGGTGGTCTGTTTGAAGACGACTAGGAAGGCATCATCATGCAGGTTCCTTCATGCTAGAATATGGGGACATTTTTATGGGATGGAATCACAAATCTCAGTGTAACGATATAGGTGTTAGGAGTAGGTGAAAGCCAGGACATGTTTAGGGATGACTCTGCCTGAGACATGAGCCACAGCAAACTAGAAACATCCTCATCTGTTAAAGGTGCATTGTGACCAAACACTGTATGGACCCTTCATGCTGACCACTATACACTGGCCTAGATGAGCTGATTTATGTTATGTCAGCCTTTGTCATCCTAGGTTTAGGTACCACTATGCCATGGCGTGGCATGAGGGTTGGATCCCTTTTTGAGTCTTGATGATCTCAAAGTTTCTTCCTTACCACTCAGGTTTGCTCAATTAGGGGTTTTAGAGGGCTTAGGGGGCTTAGATTTAATAATTCAAAATTATTAAAATAAAATGAAATAATTATAAATTATACATAAACTATAAATTAATCGAATTATTATTTTTTAATAATTATTATAATTATAAATAAAAATAATTAAATATGAAAAACACTATATAAATACATTTGACTTCGGCTTGAAGAAATATACAGTGTAGAACATATACAGCAGAACCATATTCTATTCTTATTTACAGAATTTACAGAGTTTGCTCATGTAATGATTTGTAGCAAAAAGTTAACAAAAATAGTTTTTTTTCAATAAAAAGAGTTTTGCGCAATAATTCAACTATTTGCTCAGAATACACAAGAGATGAAAAGTGAGTGACAAACACAGACAGCACATAACAGAGAAAGATAGTTCTCCAACAGATGTCATCACTAATAATGCCCATTGATTCCCCATCACTCAATCCTGTAAACACCTGCTTACACCCTCCACCCCACCAAACACTCACACAACCATCTGCGCTGGCTTAGGTTTGTGCCTTAAAACTTAAATTAAATAGAAACTCATGCAACTGTAACCATTTTAATCAGGGAAATTGTAACTATTTATTAAAAACTCATTGCAAACAACGGTTTGCATGTTCATTAAAACTAAGATGAAGTGATGGAGAAGAAATGAACAACTAGGTTTGATAATTAGATTAATAGGTTAGGTTGCACTTCTGTGGTGCCTTTCATAGAACCCAAGGGAAAGAAGAAAGCAAGTAAAGATGAGTTTTAGTAAAGTTTTTAATTTGGAGAGAGAAGTAGTTGAGCAAAGAGAAAGTTTCAGATCAAGGGCGGCCACACAAAATGAGCAAGCCCCTTATTAGTGTTCAGCCTGAACCTGGGAACAACTTTAAGTTTGGCATCAGATGATCTCAAGCTACGGGCAGTAATATAGAATTTGTGGAAGTCAGATAGATAGCCAGGTAGTGCCTTAAAAGCTAAGAAGTACAATTTTATAAGATGAATAAATGAATCCATGAATAAGTACTCTTCAGTGCAAGAACATTTCTCAACATGAGTTAACAGAATGAGCTGTAGATCACAACTTTTGTTTACTTCTATAATTTTCAGTGTATTACCAAAGTGTTATAACCATAAAAACTAAAACACACTCATTAAAACTGTTCTCTATGAGCTCAGCTCTTTGTAAGATCCCACAAAATGTGTTTCCAATTTGATGTACTACATCCAAAAGTCAATAGGGTCCAAAATACTGATTGTTTTGGCAGGAAATAATTTTCTTGAAAAAGATTCCTTGGCACAAAAGGGGTAAAAGGAAAGTATATGCAAATCAGATTCAACTCCCTGAATAGTGCGTTCTAGTATGGTAAAATGTGATATAAGCACATTCCATTGTCATTAGTTAAAAAAGCATCACTAATGGCTTGGATATCTTTTTCATGAGTAACCTTTCATATGGTTTGTAAAACCTGTAAGTGGAATATGTAATTGCTCAGGGTCCCTGAGTCATCAGGGAGTCTCCCTTAAGGCCTGCAACTTGAGTGGTGCTCAAGTTGCCCTAGCAATATTAAAATCACGTTAAACCAAATGCGTATTATGTGTTGAATATATATGCGTGTTATGTGTTTGCTAGTGTAAGATAAATATAGTATATATATAAAGTGTATTTTCACAAGAAATCTTTATGCAAATGGTACATAAATGTGGCAGTGATACTACTAAAAACACTGAAAACATCTACAGCATTCAAAACCTAAACTGTGGTTATTCAGTTAAGAGCACACTTTAAAAATGAGTCAATCCACTTAACGAAACACACATTTTCAAAACAGGCAGTTGTAATATAAGCAGGCAAATTGCCCAAATGGACCAACTCCATACCATGAAAGACCCTGGCTTTTGGACTGTTAGCTGATGATCCAGCCCACGTGCCTCTGAGAACAGAGAATGGATGTTGTGCACTCTAGATCAAAGACGACATCCAGAATTTTATCAGCTACAAGTCCAAAAGCCTGTTTGTCATTTTCAAAAGTTATTTTCAGTTCTGTGATGGCAGCATTAATGCAGAAAAATACATTGAGATTTTAGAGCAACATTAATTCCTTCAAGATCAGGGATGTCCCCATGCGTTAATCAACAAGACAATGCAAAGCAAATCAAATTAAAAAAACGTTCCTCTGGCCATCTTTGTTACTGGCTTCATCCTCTAGGCTTTATTTAAATCCCTTTAACGTTATTTAATGTGGAATATTTATATATTGTAAACAAAAGTAATTTTTATAAGAGGGAAGTAGTGTGTATGTGAGTATGTGTGAGTATGTTTGTGCAACTAAGAGTGGGACTCTGGGCTCTCATGCACTCTAGCACTGCAGGTTTGGTCGGCACAAATGAAAACTAGTATACTGCTTACAAACATTAGGGGATATTTCAAAATGAAAGTCTGAACTAAGCCTGAGAACTAAACCCAATCTCTCAATGCCAAATAAATGTTATATTTTCCATTCATTTTCTTCAGACCTAACCAGAACCTAAACGTGTTCCTTTAATTCAGAATATACTTCGATTACTTATGTACTTCAGTTCTAAACATATTATTTACCTAAATTTTAGTCCACTACTAAAATCTTAGCACAACTTTCATTAGTTTGACTCCTCAAACACAATTTTATCTTTTTTATTTTTACTCTCACTTACTCTTCCTCTAGACCTTGTCAAGCTTTACCTCATTAAACCTTTATCTTTTGTCTGAAATAACAACTGCATTATGTTTAGTGAAACATGTTGTTGATGGACGTTTACCATAGTCACAGAGACTTTGTATGCTACTGTAAAGTATTCATTCATTCATTATCTTCCGCTTAATATACATCGTGGATTTTATTTGATTTATTTCATTATTTTGATTGGTGATTGACTTAAAAAAGTGATGCTTTTGTTTCACTGAAGTCAAAAATGCACTGGATAATAATACGAACAACATGAAGCAGTTTGTATTGGTAAGGGCAAAATATATCATACAGGTAATGGAAGTACCACTCCAAAAGAACAGGCACATACAACATACAGAACAAGAGAAACAAGAGTAGGACAAAATAAATTGTCTTGCAGTGCAGCACACCAGAGAAACAAGGGTAATAGGCTGCTTCTATCCAACAAAGCATACTAGAGTTAAATGCGCTGTCACATAAAAGACAATTCTCATTCCATAGATTTGGGAGAGAGGGGGGGTAAGAAGGACTGCATGCAGCTTTAAAGTGAATTGATTTTACCATTTTCTAAAAGTAAAATAGAAAACAACTGCATTATCTTGGTTATTTGAGTAAATAACAGTATCCCATATAAAACTAAAACGTACAACATATATAACATGGTATTTGGACAACATCAAATAATGTGCAATTTCACAAATAGATATTGTGTTAAGTGATGCATATCTGTATACAAAACCATTTGTTTGTTGATTTGAAATGAAGACTGGAATTTTGTCAACTTTGAGACAATGCCTTTTTGTCAACTTTGAGACAATGCCTATTGTTGAAAATGGTATACAAATATATTCAAGCTTGTTTATGTTACTATATTCGCTATACTGCTTCTTTTTACGGCATATTAATGTGTTAGATATGAGAAATAGTTCACAATATCATAATGACATCAATAGATCTAAGGTATTCCTACGTTTCCTCCAAATGTTACTGTTACTCATACAAAGACAACCATAAAAAAAGACTGGAATTTGAGTTCTGATTGTTAGATATACTGTACATCATTACCTGTCCCCAGAATTTGGTTATTCAGACACTAGTTACTCTGCATACAACTGCTGATGTTTACACAGTAATAAACTGTGATCTAAACAAAGTAAAATATGATTATAACAATTTATTCCTCATGGCCTGGCTGCACTTTCACAGGAAACTGAATAGCTAATCACTGTTAAAACTCTTTACAACATTGCACTGTATTACTGAAACAAAGTAGTAACTGCATTGTTTTTTTTTTATCACAGTTAAAACTATAAAAACAGTAGCATATCACAAAGGTTGTAACAGTCAATTCTTTCAGCTTTTAACAGCTGTAATAAAGTTTGAACAGACCTGAACAGTATGACAGGCGTTAAAAATGGAAGAACTGGCATCTGAACTGCTTCCATGCTTTTGGCTAATCACTGTGATGTCATTGAGAAGATACTCTTATTATTAAGTAACATACGACTGATGCAGTTAGACAATTCAAGCAATTGTGGGTTAAGAGTCTTGCTCAAGGACCCAGTGGAGGTTGGATTTAAACCCTGGACCTTCTGCTCCAGTACCTTTAACGCTAGGTACTGTCCCAACGAACATCAATTGAGGAAATACATTTTAACGCTTTCTCACGTCTG
The DNA here is from genome assembly GCA_036873895.1 of Parotocinclus cabessadecuia. Classification (NCBI taxonomy): domain Eukaryota; kingdom Metazoa; phylum Chordata; class Actinopteri; order Siluriformes; family Loricariidae; genus Parotocinclus; species Parotocinclus cabessadecuia. The sequence continues at coordinate 19,352 of JAYJMA010160859.1, forward strand.
ACCTCCAATGTGAGTTGTTTTGACAGCTGTGACCAGTATATCAACTTATAAGCTCCCCATTTTACAGCGGTGGTAAATTCAAGCTTCTGCAGATGGTATTGCATAAGGATGATCAGGCTACAAATATCTGCAGGACGTGTGATTGGACTCACAGATTGAGAAAAGGTGGTACAGTGCGGTAAGTGTCTTGTTTTGATCTGTGTAAAATAGGTTGCAAAGCAGATGCTAATGATTAATCAAAGCAAGACTTCGCAGATGTAGTGTATGGTCATACGACTGTAGCAGCAGCTGCAAAATTCCCAGGCAAGAAATACTTCTAGAAGTCAATGCAGATCTAGAACAATGCATACCATGAACATACGAAGCAGAGTGGCACGTGTGAGAGTGTTTTACAATATGACAATTCTCGCATTCAAATGGCAGGTTTAACATTTAACAACAAGTAACATTTCATACATGTTTGAAAGAGGGAAGAAGGGGAAAGAAAATAAATGCACTGCATGTAGCTTTACTGTAAATGATTTTAACCTTAAATCTTAAAAATGAAAACAAATAATTGCATTATCTTGACTACTTAGTCAATAACAGTATCCCTTATAACACTAAAATGTACTATGTAGAACATGGTGTTCGGACAACATCCAAATCAAATAAGGTGTATATTCACAAAAAACACACTGTAGACGCTAAGTGATGCATATCTGTATTCAAAAAATCATATACTGTCAAACTATATTTTCATCCTGATGCCTTTCAGTATGAAATCATGGAGTTGTGAATGGATAGTAACGCAAAGTGACGCAGGGCAATGTGTTTATACAGAATGTCTCATAATGTGGAATTGTATTCCTGCAGATGAGGCAATAAATCAGTTCAGTCTCATACAATAAAATTTTCATAACTTCTGTGTTTGAAGGTCCATGTTTAAAGATGAGCATTATAAATAGTCTTTATAGTAACTAAAGCCAATGTTCACAGTTTCATCTTGAAATTAATGGAGAAGCAATGTGATTTGCTCTGGATTGAGCTCAGAGATAAAATAAATGCTTAAAAACATGCTAAAATATTCACTTAAAATACAGACAAGTGTTCATCTTTCAAATCATGAGTCAAACTGGGTGGGTATTTAATTTGTTCCATGGGTATAAATCACCACTTATTTAAATTCTAAGGAGAGACGGTGTTTTGATTTATATAAAGTAGGACCTTGCAAACTGAGTTGACTTTGAAAATATTCTTTTTAAACCTCGTCTCACAATTCATCTTAATCACACCGTAATGAGCTGTACTGTAATGTACTGTAATTCGATTGATAACCGCAATAGAAACTAAGCTCTTAACCATAAAATCGACTATAAAACGCTCATTGCTTCAGATTCCAGTCTGAGCATCGTGGGAAAAGGATGATGTTGGGAGACCTAGCTCTGTTTCTTGTTGTCAACATTTACAACAACAGTTACATTATGACCCAGCTGGGTGTGTATTTACAGGATCAGCTTGGCTAAGTCTCTAATCATGGAGCAGCAATTAAGTCCTCCCCTTTCTCTTCACAACCTCTTGCACTCGAGTCATAAAGCAAGAAGGCATCATGCCTTGTGCAGCTAAAATCGAACGAAACCCGACCTTCTGTCAGCAATCAAAGTGAGAGTGCATTCCCCAGCAGATCACCTACAGAAGGTGGCTGGCAGAGGACACATCTGCTTTATTGCTTTACACTATTTGTGGTATGAATTTCCAACCATGCAGTGCTTCGTTATACAGAAAATGTCATCATTTGCACATGTAGAGTGTTACATTTGGATCGTTGGACATTTGGACTCCATCTGCCTGGCATATTGCTTGAGTAACTTTCATTCTGTTCCCTTCAATTTCAGAAACTTCTCAGTTCACACCTTTCATCAGAGAAAATGTGCTTCTTGCATCATTTGTAATGGGGTTTTCTAATGAGACACTTCCAAGGAAGTTTTCCAACAGGTATGATGATTTTGGTTATAGTGTAAAAGCTTCAAAAAAGGCATTCATCTGAAACAGGAAGTACTAAAAACCAAAATACTAAAAACCAAAGCATTCCTCTAGAGGAGCTGTTAGCGAAATGAAAGATTGTACATTTAATTGCTAGTCTTTTCCCACATTTTTAACATCAATCGGTGTAAGTATAAATAAGCGTGCCATGCCAACAGAACTATCCCACTGAGGACACAAGATCCCACAGTGACTGTGTTTACTGGACTAAATACTAAAGATACGAATATTGTCAACGTTATTCCATTCAATATTTTATTTTATATACTATTGTATTATATGCTATATTATATTGAATATATTATTATACTGTTCATAATACTGTATTATAATTCATCATATTCTACATATTATTATAGTTTATTTTACTGAATTTCCTTTTAATATTTATATGTAGCTCCTGTTTATTTAAACTATTATTTGAAATGTATTAATTTAAGTTTAATACCCAAGGATAATGGGTCCCTTTTTGAATCTTAATCCTAATAGCGTTTCTTCCTTATAAAGCAGTTTTTCAGTTTTTCCTTGCTACTGTCAACCTAGGCTTGCCTATTTAGGACCTAGATATTTTCAAAGCTGCTTTGACAATGCTAAAAAAAAACGCTATAGAAATAAATTTGACTTTGAGTTCCTTTAGAACAATAAATTGTTTAGTCACCATGACACATCATATTCTACTACAAGTCAGTATATTCATTAAACTAGGGGAAATTATTTAACTACCAAAGCATAGCCCGACTTCTGAGTTAATCGATTGCAACAATATCCTAAGGCAAATATTTAATGAGCTTAAAAAAAAGATGTATCTAACTATGAATCAGAATCATAATATTTGGAAGGGATCTCATATGAGTACTTAATGGCCTGAAAGGATATTCTATAGATTTGAGCTATATTTGATTTTGTCATATTAAGTCTAATTAAGTCTTTGACTTAATTATTCCATGCAGATGGTGAAACATCTTAATCATCGTGATGGAGGATGATATGAATAATGTATGAATTTCCAAACTGTCATTAGTTTTACCAAACACTTGAGTCATTTATCTGATTAAATATATGCATAAAAATATATGTATATAGAAATACATATATATATACAGTGGAGAAAATAAGTATTTGATACACCACCAAAGTTATCCCTCCTACAAAACATGGAGAGGACTGTAAGTTTTAGCATAAGTACAGTTCAACTGTGAGAGACAGAATCTAAAAAAAAACAAATCCAAAAAATCACATTGTATGTTTTTTTATTAATTCATTAGCATTTTATTGCATGAACTAATTATTTAATCACCTACCAACCAGCAAGAATTATACAGTAACCCCTCATTTTTACAACAATTGTATTATATATTTTCATGGAACAATGCTGAAAATATAACACTTTGATAAAAATGTAAAGTAGTCATTCTACAGCTTGCATAAGAGTGTAAATGTAAACAAAAGTGAGTACAAACCTAAGTGAAAATGACCAAATTGTGCCCGATAAGCCATATTTCCTCTGTGGTATCATGAATTGTTAGTGTTACAAGGTCTTAGGTGTGAATGGGGAGCAGTTGTGCTAAATATGTTGTCATCGCTCTCACTCTCGTTATGGACACTGGAAGTTCATCATGGCACCTCATGGCAAAGAACTATCTGAGGATCTGAAAAAAGAATTGCTGCTCTAAATAAAGATAGCTTAGACTATAAGAAGATGGTCAACCAAAGAAGTTGAGTGCACATGCTCAGCATCATATCCAGAGGCTGGCTTTTGAAAATAGACGTAGGATTGCTGCCAGCATTGCTGCATTGCTGAAGGGGTGGGGGGTCAGCCTGTCAGTGCTCAGACCATACACCACACACTGTGTCAAACTGGTCTGCATGGCTGTCAGAAGGAAGCCTCCTCTAAAAATGATGCTCAAGAAAGTCTGCAGACAGTTTGTTGTAGACAAACAGACTAAGGAAATGGATTACTGGAACCATGTTCTTTGGTCTGATCAGAACAAGATAAATTTCTTTGGTTCAGATGGAGTCAAGCGTGTGGAGTGGCAACCAGGTGAGGAGTACAAAGACATGTGCGTCTTACCTTCAGTCAAGCATGGTGGTGGGAATGTCACAGTTTGGGGCTGCATGAGTGCTGCTGGCTGTGAGGAGCTACAGTTCATTGAGGGAACCATGAATGCCAACAAAAAGCAGAGCATGATCCCCTCCCTCCCTTCTGAAACTGAAACTGAAAATAATTGTGGCCACAGAAATATTGATACTTTGGTCACAATTTGGCCATTTTCACTTAGAGGTGTACTTTTAATGACCTTTTGTTGAGTTATTGTGAGGAAAGAGCAAACTAATACAGTTGTATAAGCTGTAATACTACTTTCCATTGTATTAAAGTGCCATATCGTCAGTGTTTTCTCATGAAAATATGTAATAAAAGAGTTTAAAAAATACAAGGGATATATATATATATATATAGATAGATAGATAATTGAAAATGGAGACGTGACAGTATATTAAAACAGGTTCCATGGATGACTATAAAAACGCAAAATGTGCTCGAGTCAAATTAGCCAATAGTAGGAATTTGCTAAATTAAGTACACTTCAAGTATGCAAGGCAAAAAAACTTGAAAAAAAAAAACGATGAATAAAGAGATAGATCCTGTTGCTGACACCAAAGTTTAAGATATTTCAGTCTATAGAAATTCATTTCTGAGAGCCGGAGGTGCAAAATGTAAGATGAAAGCATACTGAACTCCCTGACTACCCTGGCTCATTTCAGACCAGCCAAAACTTGACTTTATTTTTAGCATACCTCTATGCATACCACTCATCCAGTGCAGCAGTCTGGGCATCTCAAACAGCTGCAAACAGATTAAAGTACTGAAGTATTGAAACAATCCATTGTGATATCTATAACATTGCTCATAGTATTATTAATATATTTCAATCACAAAATTCATATACCATTGACTCGTTTACTCAACAACAACACAAGAGGAAACTGGATGGGAAAATCAATTAAGACTTTAATTTGGTGTTTTTTTTTATCTTAACAACACAGCTGAATAGCGAATATGAACAGTGAATAATTTACTTAACAAAGATCTTGATAAATTAGCACAGAAAGAAAACGTGGGGTATATGGTTTGAACTTTTGAACAGGATCAAATGGGTATAAATTAGGCTTTGTACATGTGTATTCATTCACAGAAACCTTTTGTCCTCTGAATCTAAACAGTGTATCTGATTATCAGACACACCAATATGAACTTAAAAAGGCTGAGGTATTTGTATAAAGTTTAACAGGTTTAAGCATTGACACTACAGATCAGTTCAACAGCTGAATCTTAGGTAGCGTACTGGACTTTTAGGTTAACAAGGTTATGGTGGATACTATCTTTAGGTCCCATTAGTTACAGTGGTGGGTAAAAGGAATTTATTTTGTCTTGAATGCATAATGCTTGCACGGCAGGACTAGCAAATCAAAGTCCCTTGTTCAGCCTCCTAGAATGAACGTGTGTTGCATGTCAAACACTGTCCAGTGTTGGCAAACTTCTGTATAATAGGATATGACAAGAAAGGAGAGACAGGCTTTAATCCAGCACTGGGAAGCAGGTGTTTCGCCTCCTGCTATAATGAACAGCAAGGTAATTAAAGACGGTAACTCATTGTTTGTGAAGGGTGTAGTGTTGAGCTGAGCCTTTGACTCCATGTCAGTCCTTAAAAAGATAAAGTCTGTTCTGATGCAAACATTACAAACATGGAAAGACTGTTGTGTTGTCCTTGTTGTTGTCCAATGAAGGAAGCGACTGAGCAACAGGATACACAGAAAAAAAAGTGGTGCGTTCAGGTACCTACGGCACCTTACTCTGTGCGCCAAAGGTAGTGTGTCTGTGAACATGTGTGCACGAACACAGACCAAAAAAAGCAGCAAAGAAAAGCATACACGCAGGGAGCGCATACACTTCCCTGCAAAGACGCACAGCTTGCTTTAAAGCTTCCACAGACACACTCACTCGCCCCATGCCGACAGTGTGTCTGGCACTGAAGAGAAGGGGATATGTCTGCGGAAATTGTTTTGTTTAATAAATACAAGTGAATAACGTACATGTGTGCATGGACATGTGTTATGCTTTACTGTAAATCACTAGCATCTATCTCTCTCTCTCTCACACATACACACACACACACACACACGTACATACATACATACATACATACACGCACAATCACAGTCTCTCTCTCTCTCTCTCTCCCGACATTGCGTAGAACAGAGAGTTGTATTCAACACCATACAGAATCTGTTTGGTCACATGAGCAGCTAGAGATGGATGGATATTAAAGGAAGGGTATAGACATTATGAAGAGGGGTCACCTCTCCAGGGAGGCTGAGTTTTGAAAAGTGTGTGATTACCCATCAAGCTTCCAATTACACACCCATGCACACGCGCACTCACACAAAGCACGAACACCTTCCTCGCATCCTTCACCATTGCTCCACCATCAGATCAAGGACTCTGTTTATGTTCAGGTCTGAGTCGAGGCTAAAGTCATTCTCCATAAATGGGGCAGCAGGAGGAGTCAGAGGATGCAGGCCAGAAGTCAAGGACTCCAGCCATTCGGCAGCATCAAACGCTGGCCTCCTCTTCCTGGAAGATGCTCGCAGAGGAGGGGTAGTGCAGATGGGAGGAGCAAGAGGATGGGACACATGGGGAGGAGCATTGGCAGGGGATGGTGGAAGCTCTAATAGGAGTGAGGAGCAGAGGGGAGACGACAGACCGTTTTCCTCTTTCACGTTATGCTGGCCAGGATGTAATTGGCCAGGGGGTGGGGTCAGGGAGGAGTCTGACAGGGAGGTGATGCAAGACTGGAGGTCTGAGGTAATGGGAGTCTTATCTGAAAAATGAAGCATGACAGGAAATAAATTCAAGGTTCCTGCAGTGAAACAACCTAACCATTGCAAGCTACAATTTTGCTGTTTCAAAAAGCAAGAACATTTGCTTTCGACAAACCAGAGTATCCAACAGGATCGTCCAAGATGTCATCAATGGACTCACGCGGGTCCATCTGAAATAAAAAGAGGCACAGAACGATTGTGATGAGCTATTATTCTAGTCACCCTAAATATTTTATAATATACTTTTGTTATAATCTTACAGGGGAAGCAATATGAGTGTGCAAAGCAAATCAAAAACCAATGGTGTTTTAATGTAACATGAGGTTACTGCATCATCATGGGGTGCAATGATGCACATGGTTATAGATTTTACATTTGATAAAAGGCATTCTATTCTATTTGAGTGTAAACAATGCACATTTTTGTGTATAAGTTTTTAACTAAACAAAAAAAATGAGTCATCATCAATTAAAAGAAATGACTACTAGAAACAGAGGTTTAACATTGTAAACAAAATGCTCTGTAACTGCTCTGTAACTTCACCTTCATCCAAAATAAGTGGGTGAACAAAATATCTATATTTATATAGAAATAAATTGCATATATTTTTTTTATTCTGTGTATGTGTAAGAATGCAAAATCCAATTTAACAATGCACATCATCCCCTTTTTCACACCGCTACATCATAAAATATAAAAGCAAAAAAATCAATACAGCCTTTACAGTATGCCAGAGCAGGTTACAACGCAGATTTACTACGGCATGGAGCAGGGTTAAGGGAATTCTTATATTGAATTTATAGAATTTTAAACTGAATGTATATATATTTTTTGCATTTCTTAATTAGGTTATCAGTGTACTGTAGATATGTATCTATCGTCTTTAACAGAATCATTTTAATGATTCAGTTCACATACCTGTACTCTTTGAATGGCCTCCTGCAGTAGTTCCTCCAGACTAAGCTCAGCCGGGGGTCGAGCTTGCTCAGGACTTGCCGTGATTTGCATAGGCAGCTCAAAATCCTGGGAAATAGTATCACACGGCTGACAGGAGATCACCTGCTGATATATCATGTAGACATCAGTTTCAGTTGTACCTAGATTGTTTGCAAAGCTATATCACAGTTGTCTACATATGCTTAATCAATTGTGGTCATTAAAAGAACTCTTAAGACACAACAGTGAAGATGTCCATGCTATTTCACCTGTGTGAATGGCACTTTCAGTCCCTCTATGTCTGGTTTCCCTCTGGTGCATCCTGGATCCTGTTGCAGGAAGGGATGTAGGGAACCTCCACATGGCTGAAATACAAAAAAAGCAATATTGTAGCAATTGCTGCAAAATGAGAAGACATTGTCAAGTACCAGTAAAATATACACATTAGAGGACAATAATTCCCCTCCCCAGTTGTCTGATAATGTCATGCCAACAAAAGTTATATAACACATCTAATATTTAATAGTTATGTATTATCTATTATATTATAAATACTGCTTTCGCTCATTTTATTCATTATATACTGGGTGGAGCGGCCTGGGTCCTTTCTGTGTGGCGTCTGCATGTCCTCCCCATGTCTGCGTGGGTTTACTCCGGGTACTCGGGTTTCCTCCCAAAGTCCAAAGACATGCGTGTTAGA
>JAYJMA010160860.1:0-13744 GCA_036873895.1 Parotocinclus cabessadecuia
CAAGAACTACTGTTGCTTAACAACTTTGTTCATTGAAAAATACACAATGTATAGATAATCAGCATGCAAAGCATAATAATGTAAAAAAAAAAGTTCTTACTAAATTCCAGTCAACGTTTGAAGAACTGATCTAGTGGGATCTGACATATTATAAACACATATTGAGAATATGTGTTTATAATATGTTTATAATATATACATATTTATAATATGGGAACACATATTATAAACCAGCAAATCTAAACAGCGTTTACTAACAGAAGCATTCATTTAGAATATATGAAAATAGTCAAATACACATGGCGTCAATCATGTAAATGGGTGCATGATTACAAATAGATAAAGTGCTAAGCTATGCATACAAAATGCCCCGAACAATCTATGCTCTAAGCCCCCGCTCTGCCTAATATTAATGTTTTTTGGCAAGCATAGTACAGGCACTGTACCTAAAACACTTGAATAAGTGATTGTTCATTAAAGATTTGACCTTCGAGAAATTTGCAACCACAGTATTTTAAGTGAGAAATGGAACTGACAGTACCGAAAACTTTACCTGGTTCATTTGGTTTAATCACGTTTCATGGTGCATGTCCATACTAACACTTGAGTGGAAAGGTTCAACTTGTCGTTTGTTTCATTCTGCTGTGAAACACGATTTCATTAATCTAGACATATAAATAAACAGTTACTTATAACTTATACAGTATAGTGTTTTCTATTATGTATCACAGCCTAGACAAACAACTGTGCCGCGTTTGAAATCTAGGGACTTAGGGATTTATCCCGGATCCTCGAGAGCATCAGGTTTGTAATGTACTGTGATGCGACCATTGACATGTCAGGTCACTGTGATTCATGTAAACACGGGGCAAAAAGCTGACTCAAAACCCAAAGTCAATGTAACGGTTACATCAACATAATCAGCAGCAGAAGGTTTTAAAGATTTAGCATGCAATATCACCTTTGGCACTGGTATCACAAAAATGGGGAAATTTTTCCAGCACATTTCTGTCTGCATACTAGCTGACTGAGAGTTCATCAAAATACATAAGCAGACCCACTGAATAATTTAGGGTACGTGTCAGCGGATACATGAAATGTGGATCATCTTTAGTAAATACCAAAACACAACCTTCCAAAAGTTTCCTGATCCAACAGAATTCTTATATTGTTTAGAGACTCAACAATTTAGCCTTGGAGGCTACGAAACAACACAGCAAGAAACAGCAAACATTTATCTGTCCAACGACTAATTACACTGTCGAGCCGGGAACAACTGGGCAGCATAACCTTGGAACTTGGGCTGCTGTTTCTGTGTGTGTTCATTAAACAAGTGTCACTTGGAAATTGTCTTGATTACTCTGGGAAGACATTAATAACAGAACAAAAGAACTATGAACTAAGACAAAAGCAAAAGGATGCAACAAAGAAGTTTGAAGCTGCTCCTGCACTCTAGGAAATGCTCTCGTACTTTAGCACACACACACACACACACACACACACACACACACACACACACACACACACACACACACACACTGTTGTCTAGGCTTTGCTCGGAGTGTGCTGTGTGTTGATTAGGCATGACAATGAGCTGCTGCATCCAAAAATATGCCATGCTTTCCGGAGCACCGTGGCCATGCATGAATAAACATGATCCGTAATGAAGCTGAATGACAATGAGAAGCTTGCTTTTTAGAAAGATGCTCCACCAAACATGGACTCGCCCCTATCCAAAGCAGTCATCCAAGCAGAGGGGTTATCTGGAACACAGCTCCTGTGTAGTGGGGACTCTGTTCCATCGATTTAAGTCCATTGGCTGAACATTAAAACCCAGTAAACATATTTACTCTAAGATCTGTTTAAATGTATTTGACATCGTTTTCTTTCTTACTTCTTTAGCATAACAGTTGATGTAATTGCAACATGACTTTAAAATTTGCTATACTGCCTGAGAGAAACACCTGTACTTTTGCACAACAGCCTCTACAAACAAAGACAGATTTTCAGTGGCAGCATGTCAGAAAGTTTAAATGAGAGAATTAGCAATGGGGTAAATGGGCAATACAGCGGATTGGACAGGCAATGTACTCTAACATTTTTAAGCAGCATGAAAGTAGCCAACTCTTTTACTTTTCGTAGTATGACAGCAGTTTGTAGATTTAAATATGAACGGATTTCACTTCTATGGCGCAACAGTGAGTACAAGTGTGGAAATTTTATCTGTGCAAAACGTCAGTCATAATATTACAACCACCTGTGTAATATTTTGTAGGTCCCCCTCGTGCCACCAACGCCTTCACCCCTCAACTTCACAAGACCTCTGAAGGTGTCCTGCGGTATCTGGCTATAAGACCTGAGCATAAGACATGTAAGTCCTGTACATTATGAGGTGGTGCTTAAAACCATCAAACTTGTTTGTCCAGCACACTGCACAGATGCTTGATCAGTTTGAGATCAGGGGACGTTGGAAGCCAAGTCAACACATTGAACTCATTGTCATGTTCCTCAAACCATTCCTTAAACTTTTGTCAGTGTTCAGGGAGTATGCATCCTGTTTAGAGGCCATTAGGAAATACCACTGCCACTAAGGAGCACACGTTCGTCTGCAACATTGTTTTAGGCAGTTGGTACGTGTCAAAGTAAGATCCACATGAATGCCAGGACCCAAGGTTTGCCAGCAGAACATTAGACTGTCAGTGTTATTCACGTCATATGTCAGTGGTTACTTTACTCGTTGTTAGCTTGCAGTGGTTACTCTATGGAAGGCAATATCATTATTCAAGGCTTATTCAAATGCTGCGTTGTCTTGCGGGAACATTGTGATGTTCGAGATTAACTTGCTTTTTCTATGAGCAAACCTGAGTCTTTATATCACAGATTATACATTTAGCATATACATAAAAAATAGGTCTTATAATAATTTCAAGAATACACACTAAGGTATTTGATTATGATTTAACATTTAACAAGTAGGTCTGTCACAATCATTAAACTTAAGCTGACAATTAGTTGTCATATAAATAATTGCGATAACAATTTAAGCGTCAAGTACGAACCTAAAGTGGCTAAACAAACATCTTACTAGCTAGCCTTGTTTGATTAGCAGTTAATACAGATTACTGTAGAAAATTATGTGCTGTATGTGCAGGCACACAAAAACTTACACAAAGGCCTACAAATATACAAAAATAAAAATGCAAAGCAAGACAAAACAGATAATATTCGAAAGAAAATCATTCTGATAGGATACTTTCCGAGAATTTAACATTAACTGCACAGTTGTATAGAACTCAATATAGAATGAACTATGCACCAACATTACTCAGCCCTCTAAACATGTTACAGCACAAGGTTAGAAGTTCAACCTGTTTTGTTTTTGTTAACCCCATTACATCTCAGTCTCTTTTATTCAACGTTTAGTTGCCTTAACCCAGAACACTCAAATCACATTCTGCAAAAATCTACCAACTGTGGAAAATGAGTGCAGTCCTACATAGAATTTTATTTAATTGCGATTAGACGATTATGTAACAATAGTGACAGCTCTACCCTCTACACTACATCCAGCTCCTACTTAAATCCCTGTTGGAGACAGCCTAAAAACAGTTTACCATCTGTATACAGTCAGTATGCAGCAACAGTATCAAAGTACAACTGGCAACAACTGTGAAAAAAGTACAACAAAAAGGTTTACATTATTATATATTCAAACGAGCTGCATTCATATACAGCTCTGATAAAAATTAGGATAGCACTGCAGAATGATTCAGATCTTCGGTTTTACTGTTTGTAGATTCCGTATGTGTTTTTGATAGATTACATTTTTTTGTTTTATTTCATAATCACTGGCAAATATCAAAGAAAATTATTTATTTGTTGCAATGATAACAGAATGCATACACTATAAATGGCAACTGGTCAAAATTAATTAATAATCAATTAATAATATTAATAATAATAGAAAATATTTAACAAATAAATCATTGTTTAATAAAAAAAATTAAAATGTTTTGACTTAGAAAATTTCAGAAATCACTACTGCAACCACAGCTTTCATATGCCTTCTACTTTTTCTCAGTAAATATGATTTGGATCAGCTGATCGCTGTTGTCTTTATTTTTTATAGAGCTGTACATTTATCTGAGATCTGGTGACTGTTCCTGATCAAAAGTTTCATCTTTTTGTCTGTTGGGGAATATTCATTTTGTTCCCTGTAGTATAGTGAGAAATGGCTGGCGAGATTTTACGCCTCACTACGTTTCTTAGTGTAGAACCTGGTGCATTTAGTGCAGAGGTGTTTATATTTCATATTAACAAAGCTGGAGATGATGTTAATTGATGTGACTTCATCACAAAGTCATGTGCAAATAGAGTCTGACTGCGGCCAAGTCGTGCAAAGCCTGAAGGTCAAAAGGTCATTTACAGATCTCTTGCTGCTTCTGCTGTTAGATGAACTGTGGCACATCACCAAGTTAAAACGTATACAATTCCATTCTCAACACGACAGAAATCAATAGTAATCAGAATCAGAATTCCTTACACTTCAGACACACGTTGGGAATATGAGCTTCTATACACCCTCATACACTACAGACACTTTAGAAACACCAATTAGCCTAACACACATATTTGGAATATGGAAGGAATCTGTAGTACCCGGAAAAAACCCACACAGACATGGGGAGATAATGAACACCAAACAGACAGTCTAAAGTGTGGATCAGTGCTAGTGGTTATCTAAAAAAACACATTTTGTTAGCTCTGTTCAGTAAAGTAAGTATGTACGTACATATATCCTGTGTTTGGGCTATTAGGTCTAGGTTCAAGATTCTAAACTTAATAACTTGCTCCGAAAAACTCTCTATAGTGTGTTGTTTGGTGTAATGAAGTCACGTTTATGCATCTGACTAACAAAAAAATAGAACCTTTATACAATGGTATAATGGTTCTCTACCGTATTGAAAAAACAGGCAAACTAGTTCTAATCAGAGCAAAAAAAAAGAAGCACAAGGACCAGGTACACAACTATACAAGGTAATACGTACGTAACAACTTTGAGAAATCGGTAAAGCTGCAACTGCCCTGATTAAACTCTTGACTAGTGTTTTTTTTTAATTTATTTTATTTAACACTGCATCAGCATAAATGGTTGTTCATGACATAAACAAGGTAACATCAGTTCTAATCAGACACATTCATCCTGGGCCAATTTAAACCAATTAACCTAATGCATGTCTTTGGAATGTGGGAGGAAACCGAAGCACCTGGAGTAAGCCCACATAGACAAGGGAATATCTGGAGCTCTGAGCTAAACGCGCTAGCCACTGGCTCCACCACACTACTTTATTAATTAACGTAACATTTAACGAATAGCACAGCTGTTATGACATTGTTAATATATTTCCTATTATTTCATAGTGATTCCATACGGTCTCTTTTATAGAAGCATTATAGAAGCACTTGTTAGCATAAAAAGCAAAAATAATTGATGCCTGATATCTAAATACTGTAAAGACTATAAGCCATTTTTTTTTCTAGAATTGGTTAGTCGGGAACACTATTGAATTCTGAGCTTCTCTTGTACTGTTCATATTTTGGATGAGTACTACCGCACCCTGACCTTCCTGGTTGGCTGAATCTTTCAAATCAGTTATTTAAAACAGAGCTCCTAGTGACTGAGTATGCATGAGTGACACAGAGAGAAAGAGAGAGAGAGAGTGTATGAGAATGTGTGTGAGAATGTGAGGGGAAGAGAACCATCTTTTAATCCACAGCAGCCTTGCTAAATTCAATTAGCTGAACAAAATTGCAGAGCTGATTCACCCAACACAATTTAAGGGCTGCGCCATTTATATCCCAGAGATGAGAATCTGATAAGTTTGCTATCAACAATTCCCCCAAGAGTTCATTTTTACACGAAAGCAATTGCCGTAAGATTTCGCCTTCTCACTGATATAAAGGGGGAAGCGACTTTGATGTGAAGCACACAGGATATACGGACTGACCTTCTCTATTTCCAGCTTTCTCTGGGTTAAGAGTGGGAACGGCGTTTATGCGCTTACAAAACTGACTGGCTGACTGGTTACACAGTGACTCATGTAAGGGGTTGGAGAATACTTTTACCTATGATACAAAATACAGAAAGCTACAGACATCTAAAGTACCTCCTCGAACATAACCTGACCAGTACAGTGTGAGCCCTGTTTCCAAAAGCCAGTGATACCAAGAAAACTAGGCAAAGGAGCACAAAATGTAAGGACTGACGCATACAAACGTCCGACACGGTTTCCTTCTGCTAGGGTGAAACCAGGTCTCCAGCGCTACATGGCAGGGTAAAAATAGCCTCAAGTTTTCTACAGGCTCTGTTACCTTCACACATTTCCCCACGTACACTGAGCACACAAAATGGGCTGCGATCAAAATTGACTGTCAGGTAGATTTGTATCGGTTTGCTAGCGAACATCCTGTAGTTAGTCATGAACAACACGTTTACATACACAAAACGAATCATGTTTTTTCTCCAACACAATATGTGTATGACCCTACTGAAACAACCCACGGTTTGCTAAACACAATTAGAGGCCCCTTAGACGAAAACAATCTGTTATGGGTCTGAATCGGTTTAAACAGCTCGAGATCGCCTCCTGGTGGCTTTATGAGCTTATATCGTAAGTGTCGCCTGAAACAGGTCTAAGGAAGCAGGAGGGATGTTTGACAAATTTAAGTTATAGATGACGCCGAAGCCGTGATTACCCACGCCCACGACACCTCGGTGTTGTTCGACTAGAGTAAATCAAACTATCTCCGTTCCAAACCGCGTTCCTCTTCTTAGCTAATGGGCCATTTTCCCGGTGGAAATTAAACCTCAGTTCGCTATATGTAATCAGTGAAGCTATAAATGGTCTCTTATTTTTAGCTCGCGCGGAAGCTGGTTGGACATTCTCTCTGTCGCCATCGTGTGGTCAAATCCTGTGGATTGGCATTAGTCATAATTAGTTTAAAATCTGATGGTTCGCTCGGTTTATATGCCGAAAAATGGTATTCGCATTACAGCATGTCTAGGTTCTCGAAGGTTCTCTGGACAGTTCTCTGGACGGTCCGCACAAACCAAGTTTTTTAGTCGGACTCATTTTGCAAGAAATTAAAGGATAACACATATATGGTAAATACACCTTTGTTTTAAATCTACCGTAATAAGTTTTATGTGGACGTTTCCTTTTTACAGAGAAGCTGACAACCAGAAGAATTGTTTAAGACCCTAAGGTAGCTAGATACAACCGTTCGACATCAACTCGAAGGAATCCCGTTCCTTTAGTCATGAACAGTTAGAGACGCTAAGAAATGACAAAGAAATATGAAAATATGATAAATAATTTGTCCGCGTTCACGTTTCTGAGGAAATTCTTCTAGGTCAAGCCTAACTGTACGCTGGGAAGCACCGAAAAAAAGCAAGCAGCTATTCACTTTCAAGTTTAAACTCACTTTAAATCCTGAAATAAACCCCAAAACGTCCGATAAACGTCTTAATGTGTTATCCGTGTCCGTTTCTTAGTATAAAAATAGGAAACTTGTATCGTTGAATAAGCGTTACCTTTCATTTTGGCTGTCTCAGAAATCCGCTTCAGTTGTCCAGCTCCAACGGTCAAGCGCGCGTGCAGGGCTGCCTTATTTTTCGAACGGCTCTCAATTTGAAAATTAAAAAATCGCCCCAACTGTCAAAATTAAGGTTCCCAGTAGAAATGGACGCGCCACTGGATCTAGAGGAGGAAAATATCGACCACGTCTTCATCACACATGGCTGTAAATCTGGGATTTATGGGGTTTCTACTTTAAAGCGAACCGCGACATGGCTGGTAAATTTCAGGAGCAGTTCGAGTCGGCGGCTTGGTTCCCTCTGAGGGCAGATGAGAGGAGGATGAGAGGAGGATGAGGGGTGGATGAGGGGTGGCGGGTGTGAAGGAATCCCGCTTATGAATCCCGCTTCACATCATAAGCGAGGTCATTTCACTCCGCTTTTCATCCCAAGCAGTCGCTTATTATGTGCCGCTCTTCACTCAACCGAACGCTTTTCACCCGCACGATAAAGCCGTTCACTATTATGAATACGAAATAACGCCTCTCGCGGGACCGCGGCTCAACCACAAACAAACAAACGGTGGAGGCACTTTTAATTGGCAAACTCCATCCGCGTTCTCGCTCGGCGCCTGTCTTATTATAGCTGGATCAGAGATGGCTGTAGCTAGCAGATCTGAGCTGGACCCTTCATCTCGTCAGCGTTTTCGTCTTTAAACCGGAGAGCTCCGGACTCCGTCAGGCTCGCGCTTCGTCCACCCTTCAAAAGGGTCTTAGACGCAATCGGTCCTAAGCGGGTCAAAGATTTGCACTCCGAAATAATAATAATAACAATCTGTTATTTCTCTCTTACCTTCCGGCTTGTTTTCGGCAGCCATTTCCCGTCCGCGCGCCACATCCTCCTCCTCCTCCTCGCGACCGGGGGGAAGGGGGGAGGACCACGCGCGTGCACGAGTACACCGAGGCCGGCTTGATGGGGGGTGGCAGAAGGCGAGCCCAGAATCCGCGTCTCCGATTGGAGCCACAGAAAACGTGGACTCGGGCTGCGCGTCCGGTTCCGCGCCTCGTTCACTACATAGGTGCCCTACTTAGGGAAGCTTCTGTCCCGTCCTATCCTGGCCTGTCCTGAAAGCCGATTTTGTAGTTCGGTCCTAGTCACAGAATCCAGTTACAGTCCGCATTAGTTTACAAACAGTGCACAACTGGGGTAAAAGAGGCCACATCTTACTATGTGCGCTTCGTAGGGCATAGTGTGTAGGGTGATATTTGGGACATGACAGCGTTTAACGAAGCTTTGCGAATTTGCCAAGTCTGTATCCTCGTCATTGGTGTTTTTTTTGTTTAGGGTCACCGTTCGAGTCTTTTCTGGGATGACACTTTGGTTTAAGGACTTATTTACGAATTACGTTAGAAGATAAATACAAAGCAGAACCGCGTAACAAAGGCACAATCCAATCAGCTTAAGGATCCCACCTATAATACGTACTCACATTGCACACTGATTCGACGCTATTAAGTATGATAGTACTCGAGTCTTGGTGAATTGCAGACTGTGCATGCTCGTGCACGCGTTCAAAGCGCGCTGTCCCCTTCTGAGTGCTGACGGAGCGCGTGGTGCTGAAAGGACAGCTCACTCACCGGGAGAAAACAGAGCGAGCCTACCAGCACCGGCCAATCACAGCCCAGCACGCTTTCAGTACCTGCTAAGGGGAGCCTTCCAGGTTCTCCATGTTATTACACAAACACTACCAGGGACAGTTTCAGTAAACCTCATGGGGTGACAGTCACTGGCACGCATATAGACATTTTTCGAAATAATATGTAGCCGAAACTTTTTTCCATTTGTATTTTACTTATTTCAAAAGTTTATCTGAGTGTCTAGGGACTTTCAAGCAGGAACTGTTTCACTGTTGATATATATACATCTTCGTTTTGCTTTCAGAACTGATTCAACAAGGTGCTGGAGAGACCGATACTTAATGACACAACAGCAACATTTGAAGATTTGTTGGCTGCGCACAAATGGTGTGAATCTCTGCGGAGGCCGTTTGAGTACAGTGAGATAATTTGAGCTTTGCGACATAACACATTATCCTGCTGGAAGTTGCCATTAGAAGATGGTACACTGTGCTCATAATGGGATGCACATGGTCGGCAACAATACTCAGGTGCCTTATGGGATTTAAGCGATGCTCAGTTGATGTTAAGAAGCACAAACTGTGCCATAACCCCCCCCCCCCCATATATTTTTAGAGTCTCATTAGAGTATACAAAGTTGAGAAAAAAAGCATGGGTAATTGTTGAAGAAAATGACTGAAACAGGAATAACTTGGGTGCAAACTTGGGCTTATCTTTCTCATTATCTCTGCGCACTGTGGCTGGGTGAAACGGTTATTCTGTGTGCAAGTGCCTCTCGTGTTTGACGGTTAAGTGATTTACTTTCAAAAATCAATAAAAGTGGTTAAATATAGACCAAAGTGGGCACTTTAGCTCCGTGTTTCTCCTGTGCTCACATCCAAGCTATGGCTGATTCTTGTTTTTTACATTACCCTAAATTCAAGAGCACAATCAATGGAATCAGTTTAATTTGAGATGGGAACAATCTTACGTATAGGAGAAGGTGTAGGAGAACTTATGCAGTCTTATTTGTGAAAATGTGGCTATTATGTCCATCATTCCATCATTATTCCACAACAATGCTCACCTTCTCTCTCTCCAAGTGCCTTCATAGTGCTTGATGGGCTTTACGTCAATGAGAGAAGTCCATGACAGTCAACACATCTCGCTTTTATTTGGTCTTCCAGTAGTTGCTGCAAAGCTTTGAGGTCTGCTTTGGGCCAGTCATCCTGATCCAGTATAAATCTGCCACAAAGTACCAAAACAAGTATTATCACAAGTACTCTCATTATAAGGACATTTGGATCGTCTACGTTATATATACATTATTTAGGATACAATGCAAAAGTCTTAGCCCACCATTGGATGAGATTGTACCACTGTTTACACCTGTCAGCACTGCTATAATGACCAGATAGAATTACCTCACAGTCTCTTTGTTTGAGTACCAGGAAATACAGGAAATGTGCATGTAATATTTAAAAAGGAAGACAAATCTCAGTCTCCTACAGTGACAGAGCTCCCCTCACATTTGAGCAGCTTCCGGCAGCTTCATTGAGATGCCAGATTGACCCTCTTACAGTATGAGCTACTCTTTTTGGAAGGGTAGCAGTCATGAAATCGGGTTTTTGGAAGGGGAACAGGGTAAAAAGGCTAAGATATGCCAAAGCTCACACATGTTGGAATGAGGATCAGCAGAATCCAAATGAGAAATCATCATTGAGAGTCAACAACATGTTTTATATTTTGGTCAATGTACCATTGTGAAAACCACACATGTAATGGAGACCTCAGACTTTTGAGTTGAGCTTTTATATATACTGTATACTATATATAATTATATATATATAATTAACGTTCTTTTAAAGGTATTTCTGTGTTTATGGCTTGCAAAGTATAACGTTTAGAAAAACATTTTGTTGTGACACAAATGTTAGAAAGTCTGGACATTTCATATTTTAAGGGGTGCACGAGCCAACATTACATGTGCTCACATGTGTGCCAATAAATACGGACACACACGCAAGCCTGTCGAAACTGAATCACTCCCAAGCATCACTTATCCACGTGCTCGTGTCAGGAGAACCTACTTTCTTATCTCTTCCCTCGTTCTTCTAAATGTCAGAGATATAAGGATACATTAGTGTATAAGTGAACTACTGAATAACAATTATGATAAAATAACAATTAGATTATGGTTTAATTACCGTTGTGTAACTTTCACGTTCAATGTCAATTATGTTGTATGTACAGATATCTACGCATTAATTTCTAACACCCATATCCTACCCCTATGTTCTACAAACCACAGCCCTAAACCACCTTAATCATTGAGCCGGCACAGTCTCACTTGTGGGTAGAACTTAAACTGTTCTCTATGTCGATTTTAGCTAAATATGTGGCTGTTTGAACATTTCAAATGCAGCAGCATAAATGTGCTTAAAGTGCTCCAGTTTAGCTGTATGACTTAGTATACATAGTATTATATTTAGAAAGCCTTTCCTAAACCTGAAGGTCAGGTTATTTTTCACGTAACCCTGTGGACCGGCACCCTGTCCAGGATGCACCTCTGCCTGCGCCCACCGAATACCCATTTAGGCTCCAAACTGTCACCTAAGACCCTGCTAAATAAAACAAGGTGCTTTGCTTTCACCCATTATCATCACCCTGTGTGGCAGGCGTGCTCTAAAAATAAAAAGTTGGCATTATTGCGATGGTGCAGAGTAGACAAAAGAGTGGTTCTGTACTGTCACGGCTGCTGTGAAGTCTTGCTTCTGTCCAGTAGTGATCTATTTATGATCCAGCTCCATCATGCTCTCATGGCTTGGGCTAGTGCCAATCCATCACAGGCCATAGGACACTCAGTAACACCTAGGGGCAGTTCACAGAAGCCAATCCACCTAACAGCATGTGTTTGAGATGAGCAGGGAAATCGGAGCTGGAAGACACTGGGAGTTCAACCAAAAAGTCACTACAGTTCCGTTAACTACTTAAAAATAAACTAACAGCAATGCATTATGCAAATGGTTATGCTTTACTAGTGTTGCATCAGCTTTGGAAAAACTGCATTTCTTTATCTTAATTCAGCCTATTGTGATTGTGGTTTCAGTCATTACCTTCCTGCTGTGTGGCACAGGTGCTCTTAAAAGGGGGTATGAGAAGGTTCCAAGAGCCAGTGGTGTAGCCGATTGGCTGGCCAGCAGGATTTTGGAATGAAAGCCAAAGGGATTATGAGTAACACAGAGTAACCGGAGTCAGAAATCAAATCTGGGTTGTGATTATTGTTTCAGCCATGGTTGAAGCTTACTGTGTCCCATAACCCATGTGACCCATAAATCCAGCATGAAAGGACAAATCTTTTTTTTTTAAATAATGACCTCACATGTACCACCATCCAGTTTCTCTGGCCATAAGCAAGTGTTTAGCAATACAGTCAAGGATATAATAAAGAACACTGAAAAGTGGTGTTTCTCATTCAACTGGATGAATTGCAGCACAATACAGTAATGCAATGGACATCCATGAGGACTGATTTTAAAATCTATTTTCTTACTTATTTTATTACTAACTTAAATATTATTATTTATCTAAATTTTAGTATTTAATTCATTTTACTATGACTTTAATATACTTTTAAGTATTTACCTAATTAACATCTAGGTCACTCATGGAGGACCGGGTACCATTTTGAGTCCTGCTCCTCCCAAGGTTTCTTCCTTCTACTTTCAGAGAGTTTTTCCATTCCACTGTCGCCCTAGACTTGTTCAATTTGGGATTGGCCTTTTATATAATATAATAGAAAACTTCTTTGAGAAAATGCTCCGTTGTAAAAGTGCTATAGAAATAAATTTGACTTGACTTGATCCTTAAGTGACCCCACTTATTAAAGTGTGGTCACGAGGTCCTTGTGTCTAGAACCGATTTAGTAAGGAACGAGATAATGAATAATAATAATAATAATAATAAGATATTCATCTTATTATTATACTTAATCTTATTTAGAAGGGATGTCATCAGCAGGGCCCCGTAAACATTGGGCTTTAACGTCATATTTACTTTAAATAGTGACCAAGTATATTATTGTTTCTTTAGCTTAAGCTCTTTTGGGTTTTGTCTATCTACTTGTAGGACCTGTGAACACGCAATGGGTGCAACCCTTCGAAATCAGACGTGGTTCCTCTTCTCTCGGATCAAACCCCCTGCAGCAGGACTTTTGGGACAGGTTTCCTCTCCAACATCCATCAGCGATATCCATCTCCCACACAGACGGTGGCGCCAGACGGAGGTCCAGAGAGCGGGCTGGGTTTCCTATGGAGGAAACATGGCGGCTGCCTTTGAAGAAGAATCCGAATTAGGAAACGACGATTATTATTCGTTATTGAACGTGAGGAGGGAGGTAAGAGAACGCACCGGGATTGTGCACTTTATGCGCGGATTAATATTTGGTGCAAACGTGATGCTGTTCTGAACTGCGTTACTGAGCTCCATCGGGATGTGATGTCACTTCTGTCCCGAATCCGAATCAGCTATCATTGCATTTCATTTCTGCAAC
>JAYJMA010160871.1:0-12500 GCA_036873895.1 Parotocinclus cabessadecuia
AATATCCCATAATGAGAAAGTTGAAAAAATAATAATAATTTATCAATAAAAAAAAAAACCATTTTGCATATGGGCAGAACTATTTAGATCCTTTGATTCTTTGACATCCCATTTCTCTCGATTATCTCTGAGATGTTTCAACACCTTGACTGGAGACATGATTTGGAAAACCACACACCTGTTTATATCAGGGTTGACGGAAAACTAAATGAAGCTAAGTACAGAGATATCCTTAATGAAACCCTGATCTTTGGGACTTCAGACTGGACCGATGTTACCCCTTCTAACAAGAAAATAACCCTAAACACAGAGAAATGAACAGTGCATGATATTTGATGCACATAGATGTACGACTGCATTGATGGCAATACCTAGAAGTGATTGTACAGTTTGTTCTGAGCGTTATACTGAGATAAACAAATAATAGAATGCTATAATATGGCATAAACTCATTACATGAAATACACAAAGAACATGATCACATAAAAAGTGGTGGCACTTTTTCATTTAAAAAATAATTTGTAAAAAACAAGATATCCAATATATAAATTCCAACACTTTGACAGATTAGATTCATTGTAATCTTTAAAATAACCAAGACTGCAAACGAAGGGTTACACGGGATTAAAATGTGTGTCGTCAAAGCCAACCACTGGTATTAACTGCAGTGTCAGTGAACTGAATAGACCATGCATACATGGCCATCAAAAAGCAAACGGACTCAAATCTGAAATTCGCATGTACAAAAACCTCATGTGATTTAATATTTGTCCTTAAATGGGAAAATAACCTCGTTTATACCAATTACCCATTCTAGCATCCTCTATAGGAGAGGTGTGAGCTAGTAGTAAATGGTACGAAGACGGATGAAGGATGCATTTTTATGGGAGCGGTGATTCAGAGTTTCGGGAGAATTAGAAAAATATTTCACGTTTAAGCATTCAAAGTGTCGCTCTTACAGCTGCCGTTGTTTCCCCATATGCACTACAAAACAGGAAAAAACAGGCGAACGGGTCCGATCATTCATTCATGGACGACGGAGCAGTTCACTGGCTTTAAATCACGACCAGTGACTGGTTAAAATAAATGCGACTAAATATCCATTCCGGGTTTCACACATTTAATAACTACATCCTAAGCAATGAGCTCTTCCATTACGATGGATTATTTGAACAAGGATGGGATTTAGAGCTGCTAATCTCCATCTTGCTACCTCTGCATGATATGAGCACAAAGCTCTGGCTAACAGAGCGCTCCGTAGCATCCATATTGGTTAGCCTGTTAGCCTGGGCGACCGTTACACCGAACGAAGCTGCCAAACAGCGTTATTTTTTTAAGGTATCTGACAACGGTTTTTCTTAAAACAGCATTGAAGCTTAAATACAAGCTTTGCTTACCGTGATGTTGTCCTGGGCGAGCCGCGGTGCCTTGGTGTAATTTCAATGCGGTATTAGTGATGTGAAATTTGTGCTCGCATCACCGGGAACGTTGAATTACTGCAGCTTCTGCTCTGCTCCACCACCAGCGAGCGCGAGAGGCGTGCGTGCGCGTTCCCGTCCTTCCAGGAGGGCGTGATGAGGTCACGCCCACATTGGCCTACTAGACCACTGAGTCAGAGCTAGGTAGGGATTGTAGTTTCTGTCCGGCGTTTTGACCGGTTTTTGTGTTCATAAGGGGGCCGTTATGGCTTGTTTAACGACAGGGTAAATTAAAAACTGTAAACCATGGTTAGAGGATTATATTGTAACTTTGGCGCACAGATTGCAGAAAATGTAATGACTAATTCATGTTATTTCACAGCCCATATTACATTTACCTTTAGCAGACACCCTTATCCAGAGTGACTTACAACCCATATTTAGACATCTTACAATTCAAGTAATGGTGGGTTAAGGGCCTTGATTAAGGACCCAACTGTGGCAGCTTGGCAGAGGTGGGTTTTGAACCCTGGACCATCAGATCCCCAGACCAGTACTTTAACTGCTAGGCTACTGCAGTCCCTATGTGAGGGGCTATAGCAAAAGCATTCAAATTAATAAATAACTTCATGCTTTACCTAAAAACTAGAAAGTGAGAGCTTTACAAAAAATTTTTGTAAAAGGATGAAGATTGGCCAAGTTATGAATTTTTAAACTTTAACTTTCAAGATTTCCATGATTCCTTCAGCATACATAACTTTACCATATTTAGATGTCGAAAGGCGATTTTGAGGGGCAGCTTTTTTTTCTGGAGGCCTCATTTTTGAAAGGGTATTGATTTTTTTTGGCTTCAACCAGTCGTGGCTTGGTGCTTGCCGTGGCAAGAAGCACCTGCTTTTGCCAGAGCCCGTCACATAAACAGACCAAATTACCAGTCCTGATGAAGAATATTTATCCATCAGTGTAATGGTAAGTACTCTGAAATACAGCTTAGATCACTCAAGTAACACATTTACATAGTGTTCACCAAGATAGTACATTAAACATTACTAATGAATGCATTGAAAGCACACACACTTAATGTTTGAGAACAGATTCACATAAAACACAAAATGAGCTTTATTATTTTTGTAATAAAAGGGCAGACACAAAAAAGTCATGCAGACATAAAACAATCTAAAAAAATAAACAGAACATTGGGCTGCAGTTGTCATACTAGCACAGGGAATGCCCACTGGGAGGAGTGGTATAGTGTGCATGTATGCTTGTGTGATCGCAAACTGCCTGAAAAAAACTTCTTATACGTGCAGCATCAGTAAAATGGACGCACTGCACAATAAACAATTATTTAAAGCATATGAGAGAGCTGTACGCAAGATGACTCCACAAAAAAAGCCTCAAAATCAGTACAGCCATAAAATCCATTGTGTTGTGCTTCTCCACCATAAATGTAAGCTAGTGGCATGAGCATGCTGGCGGCTAGAACGTTAAAACTTAATGTGGGCACAGGCCAGTGGTGGGGCAATAAGGGTGCTAAAGCACTGTGCAAGGCAAGTGGCCATAGTGTGAATATACACACACAAAATAAGGTCTTGAGGTTTGCCACAAGGTTCCGCTATCTGTTTTTTTTTTTTTTATTTTACAACATTTATATACAGCCCTTAAGCATGTAGTCTGGTGTAAATAATGTAGTGGTAAAGTCATAAGAGCTAGGATAAATAGAAACTTAATTTAGCTAAACTCTGATAAACCAGAAGGATGAAGGTTGGGACAGTCTGACAATCATAAGGTAACTGATTTTACTCCAAAACGTCTGTTCTGTAAATGCAAAGTCTACAGTTAAGAACAATGGTGCACAATCGAGAATAGAAAATATGCCCCCTTTCTGAGAAAATAGTGCTTTTCTGAACTACAGTTGGCTGCCTTGCAGTTTATTTGAAATAGACTTTGTCTAGTTTAGAATGCTACAGAAGACTGATCATATTTCTGCTATTTTATTCAGTTTACACTGAACTGCTTGTGCATCATAGCCACTGCGAATCTACATGGTTTAGCTCTGATATATCGCTCTTAAAGAAATGTAGCCTATCTCAAGCGCTTTTTTGAGCTAAGGACAGCCTTCTAATTACTTCCTAGGACCAATTACAGATTGAACCTGCAGCAGCGTTCAAGATTGCAATTAGAAATTTGGAATGCCAGGTGTTTAAGTCCAGGCTGAAAACATTTATATGTAAAACATTTTGAGATGAAAGCGCAACATGAAAAATGCCATATACATTTCCAGCACAATTTTCATACATAAGGTTTAGCAGAATTCATCTTACTTTACTGACCCAGATGTACAATTATTTGGAAATGCCACTCCATTTGCTTCTTCAGCAAACAAAATATAGAAAATACCTATATAAAATACAGTATAAGCAAATACACTGCATTTGGGGATAATTAATTAAGGAATATTTCATTTTGAAGTATCCACTATTTTTGTGAGCAGTGAAAATTAGCACAGGGGCAGTCTAAACTGGTGACCCAGTTTCAGTTGCCCAACAGACCTTATTGGCTTTGCAGGGGCTCGTTACCTGGTCCTGCAACAGTGACCCATCTGCCAGCAATACTCAATTCATTAAAATGTAAGTGATGAAACAGAGAATCAAGAAATAGCGACATTCTTAAAACATGAATATCTAACATACATCTATCTTTCCTGTTTATTTAACTGATGTCAGTATAGCTTCTTGTCTGAGTGTTATATTCTCTACACCTATTTTTGGTACATGTATGTCATTTTATAATGAAACACTTAGACATACTTCCCTCTCTGTCTCCTTTTCCTGTACCTAGTATGGTAAAATATCCATACTAAACACAAAATAATCCTAAATGCTAATTTTAAACTGCATGGTTTGCTTATTTTAGGATGTGATAATGAAACCTAACAACTCAACCTACACCTTTGGAATGGTGACCCTTAGTAATCAAAGTGTGAAATCAAGCACATATTTTTGCACCCACAATAATGCTTAAATTATTCCATAACTAATTCATAAAAACTACATCAAAAAGTGAAGTGATTCAAGCATGGCTGATTATTCATCTTGCATTCATGAAAATAATTATCATCAACTGCTTTATTGGAATATAATTTGCAGTTGGTACACCCCATTCGTTTATGTTACAGATAATTAATTTAAAGATTGATTACTGAATATTTGGAAGACACGTTGCACAGGTAGAATGTATATAAACAAACATATGAAACAAAAAATATTTGATGCTGATAAAGTAGCGTAGTTAAGATATTACATTTAAATGTTTAACACCAAATATAAAGAATAATTGTACATTTGGATTTACTTAACTGTTATACCATTTTTAGATATAAACAGTGATAAAGAAACAGCCATTAACTAAGGTCAATCATGAATGTGTCATTTGTGTGTAAGTGTGTACAGTATCTAACAAAACTGAATACACCCCTTCACATCTTTTCATGGGACAACACTGAAGAAATGACACTTTAATACACGATGAAGTAGTCAGTATGCAGCTTGTATAACAGTGTAGATTTGCCGTGATCTCAAAATAACTGAACACTCAATTAATGTCTAAAATGCTGGCAACAAAAGTGAGTACACTCCTAATTGAAAATGGCCATTTTCCTTGCCCAGTGTCAGCTAACATAAGGTCTCAGGTGTGAATGGGGAGCAGATATATTAAATTTGGTGTTATCACCCTCACACTCTTTTTGATTCGGTACTTGGTCCGAATAGGCGGCTGGTTCCATTAATCGGAATTGACCATAGTGGTAAAAAAGGACAGTTTCCACTAAGAACAAGCCTCGCCATGGTTGGTCAAAGAAGTTCAGTACACATGCTCAGCATCATGTCCAACAACTTGGCTTTTGAAAATAGATATAGGAGTGCTGCCAGTATTGCTGCAGAGGTTACATGTGGGGGGAGTGCTTAGACCATACGCTGCACACTGTATCAAATTGGTCTGCATGGCTGTCGTCCCAGAAGGAAGCCTCTTCTAAAGATGATGCACAAAAACGCCTGCAAACAGTTTGCTGAAGCCAAGAAGACTAAGGACATTGATTGCTGTAACCAAGATAAACATATGTGGGTCAGATGGTGTAAAACATGGGTGGCAGCACAAAGACAAGTCAAGCATGCCTACACTTAAGCATGGTGGTTTGAATGTCATGGTCTGGGGCTGCATGAGTGCTGCTGGCTGTGGGGAGCTACAGTTCATTGAGGGAACCATGAATGCCAACATGTACTGTGACATACTGAAGCAGAGCATGATCTCCTCTCTTCAGAAACTGGGCCGCAGGGCAGGATTCCAGCATGATAACGACCCCAAACACACCTCCAAGACAACCACTGCCTTGCTAAAGAAACTGAGGTTAAAGGTTAAGCATGACTCCAGACATAAACCCTGTTGAGCATCTGTGGAGGAGCATAAGGTCTCTAATATCCACCAGCTCCATGACTATGTCCATAAAATATATATTTATATAGTAGTCCTAACAACAAATAATTGGTCAGAAAAACAAACTTAAAAAATGCACTCTTTAGACTGGCACATACATCCAAATAATTAAATTAAGTTGATATAATCACTTCCATGACCATAAAATCAAGCACCTAGGCATGCAGACTTCTTCTGTAAATGTCTGTTAGAGACATCTCGCTCTCAGGGGTTCTGTTAATTCCAGAATGGTAATGCGATAGGATATACAGTCGTGAAATTTTATGGCTACTAAATATTCCACAGTTAACTGTCAGTGGTATTATAACATAGTGGAAGCAACTGAGAATGACAGCAGGGTCAGCAGACATTGATGAATGTTACTTTCCGCAGAGTCATGCGCTACAGACCTCAAAACTTCATGTGGCCTTCAAATTAGTTTAAGAAAATAGCATAAAAATCTTCATGGAATGGGTTTCCATGGTGGAACAGCTTCATTCCTTACATCACCAAGCACAATGCAGAGCCTCGGATGTAGTGATGTAAAGCACACCACCACTGGACTCTAGAGCAGTGGAGGTGTGTTCTCTGGAGTGAGGAATCACACTTCTCCATCTGGCAATCAGTGTGTGTTTGGCGGTTGCTAGGGGAAAGGTACTTACTTGTCTGACTGTATTGTGCCACGTCTAAATTTTGGCGGCGGGGGGGGATTATGTTGTTGGATTGTGATTCATGCTTTGAGTTCAGATCCTTAGTTTCAGTGAAAAGAACCCAATGCTTCAGCATACTTGTGTAAAACCTTCACAGAAGAGTTGCATATTTTATAACTGCAAAGGGTGAGCCGACATACTATTAAACCCTATGGATTACTCTCTCAAATTCATATGTGCATATGTTTAATATACATTTAGTATTTGTCTATTTAACATCTAGGCCGTCTATGGAGGATGGGTCCCCTGTTGAGTCTTGGTTCCTCCCAAGGTTTCTTCCTACCATTTTGGGGAGTTTTTCCTTGCCACTGTCGCCATGGGCTTGCTCAACTTGGAATTGGCCTTTTAAATAATTGTATTACTGTAAAGCTGAACCCAAACCCAACCCTAACCTAACCCTACATTTACCCTAAACCTTAACCCTAACCCAACCCTAACCCAACCCTAACTCTACCCTAAACCCAACCCTAACCCAACCCTAACTCTACCCTAAACCCAACCCTAACCCTTAACCTTATCCCTAACCCTAACCCTAACCTATCCCTAACCCTACCCTAAACCTTAACCCTAACTCTTAACCTTAACCTAAACCTAACCCTAACTCTCAAATTTAGTTCCACATCACAAAACCTTTTTTTTAAAAATAAACCCAGGTCAGATGCTCCCATTAACTTTGGCCGCTCCTCTACAAAGATCCAGCGATTCCAGCAAAGTGTCTGGACGCTTAAATAAGTTGCGATGCAGCCAGGCATAATTAGTGTATAACAAATTTGTTCTTGTAACAGCGTTAGTTGTGACATATTGTTGTAATTACAGTGTAGTATTTTTGTGTAGTTGAGGCGTTTGTGTATCTGGACTCACTGCAGGCTGGAGGAGCTGATGGATCTCAGGAGGTTCAAATCCAGAGCACAAAGGTTTTTTCCACCCAGAGTGTTCAGCTCAGAAGTACCAAGAGTTCTGGTTCCACCAATCAGGTACTGACTCACAATCGCTCTCACCTGAGACACACACACACACACACACACACACACACACACACACGGGTATAAATAGGTACAGTAAGTGTGTGTAGCCTCACGAGCACTGTGTTTATTTAAGTGTGGAAATGAGACCTGCTCGGGACTCCAGTCTCCATCGTATGACCTCATCAGAGCAGACAGAGTGTCGATTCTCGTTATGTTCCACTTGCTGATGTCACTGGTGGAGGCGGAGCGAGAGGCGGGGCCAAGTACCTGCAGGACCTCGTCACTGATTCCTAAAGGATAGGCCTGAGATACAGACAAACCGAGAAGCTTTGATCTCCGAGATCAAACAGGTCGTGTGTGGGTGTGTCTGGTCATGTTTCTGCAGGATGATCCTCTGGAACTCGCTGCCCACAGCTTTGTTTGTGTGTGTGTTACCTGGTTGAGTTTCTGCAGGATGATCCTCTGGAACTCGCTGCCCGTAGCTTTGTCACTGATGGCCCCCAGGTTGTTTTTCAGGGTGTTGGCGCTGAGGCAGACGTTGAACTGGTTGGCATCGTACCCAAAGGGGAAAGAGGCGTCGCTGGCCTGGACCTGAGTGATGACGCCCGCCGTACAGGCTGAGGGAGGGGAGAGGCAGAACCGATCAGAGATCAGGCTTAAGCTAGATTCCCAAACCTGAGCTGTGCTCCAACTCTAAAGATCTGATCGTTCTAGAGTGAGATTAAAACTTAGAGAAGGTTCTGGAACCAGCAATGGAACTTCACTGGCTGTCCGGCTCCTGGTTCTTACCGGAGTCTCGGCGGAACCGCAGCCTATTCAGGTTCCTAACTTTGTACCCTTTGCCGACTTCAGTCAACATGGAGCTGATCCTCGATCTGGAGGTTCCACTCTTCTTCTGCTCAGGAATGAAGGTACGAAGGAACTCCTTCTGGTCCCTCTGTATTAAAACACACAGAAGATACAGGATAAGTGGTGGATAAAGGGGCGGAGCTAGGGCAGAGACACAACATTTAGGTTCTCACTCAGGGTTCTAGATAGTTTAAGGATACTTGAGTAACTTATTGTAGGTAGTTTAAGGAATGCACGGTTCTAAATAGATCATGTAAATAACTCTGCATTATCCAGGTTTTTTTTAGCCTAGAGTTCTAGACTTTGTAAATAACTTGGTGTTTCAGATAGTTTAGGAAACCCTCCATGCAATGAATGCAGGGTTCTAGATCATTAAAGGAACTCGGAGGTTACAGTTTGTTTCAAGAATGTTTACTGCTCTAGACAGTATAAGGAACTCAAAGTTCTAGATAGTTTTAGAGACACAGGTTACTAGGTAGTTTAAATAGTTCTACAGTTGTTAGTTAAGTAACTCAGAATTATTCACTGTTCTAGATAACGTAAGTAATCCAGTGGTTCAGAAGGCCTGAATGACTCCCAGTGTTCTAGGTTGTTTATTGAAATAGCCCAGGGTTCTAGATCGTTTAAGGATCTACAGCTTCATTTCCATAGGTTTCCTTGACATTGTGTTGTTTGCATGTTATCCTTGTGCCCCCCCCCCCACCACCCCGAGGCTCCAGAAATCTCGAGAGTTCCTCAGAACTTAACAGTTTGTGGATTGGTAGGTTCCCCGCATGCCCAGTGCCTCATGGACTCATCGATAAATGAGAAGTATCTCATGGCAGGTATTAATCAGACTCGTCCCCAAACGTGTTCATGGTCACCCCTAATTCTGGGGCGAAACGGGAATGAAGGGGTAAGCTTGCAGGTTCCTGGCTGGGTTGTGCTGCTCATACTGGATGTCTAGAAGGTTAAGTGGCCGTCCCCAAGGCATTTGAACATCTAAACAACGTTGGGCAACCCCAGATGAAATTCGTTTTGTCTTCTTAAGTGGTTAAACAAGAGCGGGGTGGCGTCGTGGCACCGAGGTCAGTGCCGTCGCCTCCGAGAGTCCCAGCCTGGCCTCCACCTGTGTGGGGTTTGCATGTTCTCCCCGTAACTCTGTCGGTTTCCCCCGGGTTCTCCGGTCTCCTCTCACATTCCAAAGACAAGCATGTCGTTTCTGGGGTGTCCCAGGGTGAGTGTGAGCTTTTTAGACGGACACGCGTCCACTCCGGGGCTGGGTCCCGCCCTGTGCCCTGTGCTCCCTGCTACCCTGAACTGGATGAAGCGGGTTTGAAACGTGCCTGAGTGAGAGATCAGCGAGTTGGAGAGAGGGGACGAAAGCGGGCCGGTAGTTTTCCACTTCCCAGGTTGACTGTGCACTCGGGCGCCGTTATCCGGCTCGGCAACGACAATGGAATGGAAGCGAAAGCCATAACGCAGAAGGAATTGTACTCTGTCCTTGATGATGTCATGTCACGTACACGCCAAATGATTTCACGCACTTTCTCGACCTTTTCACCAACCCTTCCGTCTTGTCCTTTCGTGATACGGTGATGTGTAGGGTGCCGTCAGGGACGGTATCGTTCTGAAATCGAATATCGAATATATCACAGCGATGTATCTTTCGCCTGATTGGTTATTGATGCAATACCTCACTGTTGCTCACGCTAGTTGCTGCAGCCGATGTGCTTTTCTTCTCGTTTAGTGTGACTGCAGCAGGATGTCAATGATGATGATGATGATGGTGATGGTGTCATGAAAATAAATGTTTAACGCATTACAAAAAAGAAACTAAAGACGTGGACAGACTAACCGCATGCCTGTTGTTCTCCTGTATCCTCATGGTAATGGTATCGATTGTACCGCTGTGCTTCTTATAAACCTGACGCGTTAATTTAACGCCAAAACGTCCTCCGTGAACTAAAAAAAAGAAAAAAGAAATGGATCAATGTGCATTGAAATTGTGCATAATATGACTTGTGCAGACTTGACTTTCAATGTAGTGAGTGCCTTTATAGAAAAATAAACAAATACACAAATAAGACTCCCTCATTAATCACAAATTCCTTTATACGGACCTCGGAAGGGTCTGACCTGACTCCCCGTCCAGGGTTCATCCCAGACTGCACCCAGTGAATTTCGGGGTAGGCCCTGGACCCTATAGCAACACCCTAGCCAGGATAAGCAGGGCTAGGACAGGGTGATTTGGTTTTATTTCTGTATGGTGTAAAACGTATCACAGAGCAACAGTCAATCAGGCCATGGTAGATCTGCTCTACTATGTTCAGGATCAAAGCTCGGTGGAGAACATGCCAAACTCTAAGGAAAGTTCAGCGACTCTGTTTGACTTTTGTTTTTGAGCTTTATTTCTTTCTCGTGTTCCAAGACTCCAACTTTGATCTCACCTCGGAACGGCGGATCTCTCACGTCTGCGTTTCCTGTTAATTATGTTCCAGAACGTCTGCTGAGAGAAGCGTGAGAAAAGAAAAGAAAAACAAAAATGCAGACGGGAAAAAGATGCCACTCCGGGCGTGAACTCAAGATGTTTCACGTTTCTGACTTTTCCTCATTTGTGAATAAACATCACTTGCTGCATCTCAGGCCTGTCTGAGGCGTAAAGACGATCAGAGGAACTCCCTCCAAATGGTGATCACCAAACGTTTAGAAACGACGAGAAGGGATTTCCTGTCGATGTTTCTCCCTCTACAGACCATAATAATCCTGAAACCGTTCAGAACCTGGAGGAATTTCAGCCCTAAAAAGTAAACCGAAGAGGGGTGATCTCTCTCCCCTCCCTCTGAACGGTCATTGATCCGTATCTGATAGGAGCACGTGGGTAAGGGATTAGTTTATCCCAACCTTTATCAAGCTTTATAATCCAGACTTACGTTCACAAATACCGCTTACAACTTTACCGTACCAAAAACCACGCCCACAAGCTCCGCCCACTGATCTGGGCTCTAATGGACCATCACCATGGAAACAGGGATTGTGCTCAGACCAATCAGGATTACAGAACTTTAATGGACCAAAGACAAAAATCCAGGCTCTGTTATGTGTGGGGTCGGGTCCGGACCCTTGGTAAAGGTCATTTACAATTAGAATTAGGGTGTGTGTGTGTGTGTGTGTGAGTGTGTGTGTGTGTGTGTGTGAGTGTGTGTGTGTGTGTGTGTGTAAGTGAGACAGAGCTTACAAGATAAGAACAAAGCTAAGTGTGAGTAAATCTAAATGCAGGATCTCCTGAAGATACGTTTAGCACAAAGTGTCCTGCTCTTACATCATCTCCTTCAGACCAAGGCACACACACACACACACACACACACACACACACAGTCCTTGAGTGTAATGGTTTGGCACGAGGCTCGATACGGTGCATTGGGGTTGCCATGGTAACATTTATTGGTGAAGGATCACCTTGTGTTCATTTTTGAGCCCAGAGCGAGAGAGGTAGAGAGGAAGCAACAGGGACGGGGGACTTTTAATTTTCGTATCATTGCATAAGATATTTGGGTCGTAATGGGTAACTGTTCGATGCCCCAGGATCGCCTGCTCCAGAAAACGGAGGAAGTTCATATCAAACGAGTTATGTACCTATCTATCCACTCACCACTGATGGAGTTAGACGGGACCAAATCCCGTAGATATCTCACCTACGTCCAATAAGATCACAGCTCCGTTTCAAACCAGGTTTATTTAGATAAACATCTCACTTTGCTGTACGATCTTCTGCTACCACGGAGCACATACGGTTTTCTTGATTCCACATAAACCAAACCGTGGCCTGTCCTCGATACGCCAGAGTGTATAAGGCTGAAACAAAAAACAAAAACATGGGGATGTCCCTTAATGAAACGTCCCATCATGAAATATCCCAATAACTTTTTGGTGAGCAGTGTGTTCGCAAAATCCCGGAATCAGTTTGGCTTCTTCTGAAGAACTCGGATGCCCCTCAAATGAACTTGAACACAACCAAAATGTGTCGGATTTAGAGATCAGTCAGGGTTAGGATTAGAATTAGATTAGAGTTAGGAAGAAAACCTTCTGTGTAAGATTAAGACGCCAAT